>JAXCGZ010010358.1:27500-34416 GCA_037179515.1 Halocaridina rubra | reverse complement strand
GAAAAAATGACTTAACAGCAACAACTGTCCTGGTATATTACGTCTTTCGGCTGCAACAGGGCTAACACCTCTTTTTTGCATACGTTTTGAAAAAGGGAAAATCAGATAATATTATATTTTATCCGGGCTAATACAGCATAAGATACAATTACTTCCGGCTGTCCTTACGGTCCATTTATGCTCCTTCTACGGGTCCTTAGCAGCTTCTCTTGTCGTAAAATATAGGCCTCAGTCATGCGTGTTTATGTGATATATATATATATATATATATATATATATATATATATATATATATATATATATATATATATATATATATATATATATATATATACACACACACACACATACAGAAGCTGGGGAATTACGAGCATAGGACTCTCTCCTGTAAGCTCAATTAGGTAATTACAAACCACGCACACACACACACACACACACACACACACACACACACACACACACACACACACACACACACACACACACACACACACACACACACACACACATACTAGGTTGGTTCCTTTCTGATTCGCCAGCAATCTAGCCAGTCCCCTCAATCCCCTGCCAGGTTGTCAGATTTCCTTTTTTGTTATTTTCGATTGCAAAAGATTTTAACCCTGTGGATCTTTGTCATTATTGACACCAAAACCCTATCTATGGAGGAGCTCCGTCAAAACTGAAAAAAAAACACAAAAAAGCAAAACGAATAGAAGGCCCAACGCTTTATTACACCTTGGCCTTCCCCATCTCTCTCAACTGCTCTACGTTCCCCTATCACATTTAGTTGGCTGTTTCGAAAAGCATGAAACATAAGTACTTTGGTGGTGTTCTTTTTTTCCCATCAACAGGTACATGAATAAAGAAATGCATAAGTAGATGAACAGATAAATGAAGAGATATATCAATGAATAAATAGCTAAATAAATAGTTAGATAGATGAATAAATATATAAATTAATAAATGCTTAGATAAATATAATTTTTCTTTACCCAATTTAGCAATTTCACTTGTGCACGAAAAGCAATAACGACTTCACTGAATATTTTATTATCAGTGAAATGTTTGTCAATATTTTTAAGGTCTAATATTCATGGAATATATAGCCTGGAATAGGTTATTTTGAATAGGGGAGAATTGCACGCATATACTGTATATAAATATTTAGCGCTTTTGAATGCAGAGCGATTAGTCATTTTCAAAGTTTGTATCTGATGTAATAATGAACTAGAGTGTACATTTCTGTTACAGACAAATTGAAATGTGCTTTATTTATGTTTATTAATGTATGTATGCATTTTATATATGCGTCCGTGTTTGTCTGTCTGTTTATCTGTCTGTCTCTCTACTTGTATATATGTATGTATGTATGCTTTCTCTTTTACTATTTTTTTTTATTTTGTATATATATTGAGTTAAATGTAAAGTCTAATCCTATGATAACATATCTTGGTTAGCAAGTGAGTTTATCAGTTAGGAAGAATATAGAGCAGAAACAGGTGGGTGCCACCACAGACACAAATTCGAATTTTCCTTCAGGTTTGACTTTTGTTTTTCTTTTTCTTTTTATCCTTAAATTACCATGGTCAAGTTTTTAAGTTAAGATGTGTGTTACCAGAAAAGAGATAAACTGAGTCACTAAGTAGCACTTATATGGAGATATAAAAATTCTGTGTGAAGCTTAATTAAAAGTTTTTCTCTTTTTTTTTCCTCTTTCTCGTCTTCTTTCTATATTCTGTGAGAGGGAGAACATAAAAATGACGCCATCTCTGTCCCAAACCTCTCCCATCCATGAGTCGGTAGGAGGGGTAGCCATTAGGAGACTTAAACAGAAAATCAAGAATTTAGAGGCAATGGTTATAAGCCTTGATGATAAAATTCGGAATATGGATGGAGAAATGAAAGAGAATGAAACACTAAGAGAGCAAATAAGATCTTTGGAGGAAGCAAATAAAGCACAAGGGCAGGAGAGAAAGGAACTAGAAAAAAGAATAAAGAAGCTGGAAGGGGAAAAGAGTCAAATAGAATCTAGAATTTCTAAACAAGAAGATAAAAACAAACAGCTAAATGACAACCTAAAGGAATAAGATGTTAGTTCACTGCTCTCTTCTGAGAGAGACGAGATTGCTGCTTGGAATGTCCAGATTAAGGAAAACATTGAACAGTTCAGAAAAGAGTTCCAGGAGCTGAATATGGAAAATGATGCCATGAAAACTTCCTTTGCTGATGCACTAAAGGGGAATGTGGCAGTAAAAGAGGCTGTAAAGGTGGTGGCACTAGAAAACATACAAACAGTTGACTATAAAGAGACAGTAATCGAAAAAATGAAAGACGTTGTGATGGAAAGGGCAAACCCACTCATCAGACAGGCACTTGATAAGGAGAGGACAGTGGTAATCTCAGGCATAAGCGAATCCCAGGAGCCAACATGGCAGGGGAGACTTGAAGAAAATAAGGCTAGGGTTGTAGACCTGATAAGAAAGCTTGGAGTAGTTTGTGGTCCTGAGGATATTGTAAACATACACGAACTAGGTAAACATTCGAGGGAAGGAAAGCCGAGACCAACAAAAGTAACCTTTGAGAGAGGGGAAACATGTAGGGAAATATTGTTGAGAAAAAAAAGTCTATACAGAACACAGGAAGAGATGGGAAAGATCAAAAACTTGTTGCAAGAGGCAAGAAGGTTAAATAATGAAAGAAATGAAGAAGAGAAGAAAAATTTTTGCTACAGAGTTCTTCCAGACAAAGGGGAGATAAAGAAGATAATGACAGAAGATCAGGGGATGGGGCCTCATTAAGATTGTTATACACAAATGCTGATGGATTAGCTGGTAAGGCAGTAGAATTAAAAGATAGGATTCACAACAGTAAGGCAGATATAGTAGCAATTACAGAGACTAAGTTGAGTGATGACATAAACAGTGTCACAGTTTTTCCTAAGGGCTTCAGAATACTAAGGGTTGAAAGATCTGAGAGGACTGGTGGAGGGATAGCACTGCTCATAAGTGAAAGGATTCAAGTTGAAGAAATAAATTTGGCTATAGAAAGTGAGTTCAAGGAATTTCTTGTTGCTCGCATAAATACTGGGTCAGAGAGCATTATAATAACTGTTGTATACAACCCACCAAGAAACCAAAATAGGCTTGAAGTTTATGAGGAAAGTCATATAGGTACTATTAAAGTCATAAACTCAGTTGTTAACATGGCACGGGAAAAAATGTAGGATTTTGATTATGGGAGACTTTAATCATAAAGAGATAGATTGGATAAATCTTGACCCACACAGTGGTGAGGACTCATTCGGGGCAAGATTCCTAGATTGCGTACAAGGGAATTTCCTACACCAACATGTAATGGAACCAACAAGGGCCAGGGGTGGGGATGAGCCATCACTACTTGATCTAGTGTTCACAGATAATGTGTTGGATATTGAAAAAAATTGAGTATGAACCACCAATTGGAAAGAGTGACCACTGTGTGTTGTTGATGGAGTATATCACTGAAGATATTCTTCCTGAGAGTAGAGGCACTGAGGACATGAGGAGGAACTATCCAAAAGGAGATTACATCAAAATGAATGAGCTTTTTGCAGTTATTGACTGGAGAACCTTATTTTACAACAAATCTGTACAAGAAATGTGTGACATCTTTTGTGAGAAATATGGGAAGATAGTAGATTGCTGCATACCTGTCACCAAAGTAGGTGTAATTCATGCCAGAGAGAAATGGTTCGATAATGGGTGTAAAAGAGCTAAGGAGTGGAGAGACAAATGCTGGAAAAGGTATAGGAGGAGAAAAAACATAAATGCCTGGCGAACCTACATAAGAGCAAGAAATGACTACCTAAGTAAAAGGAGAGAGGCAGAGAGAGACTATGAGAGGGACATCACCAGGAAGGCTAAAGAAAATCCCAAGCTTTTCCACAGCTTTATCAGAGGAAAACTGAGGGTAAAAGAACAGGTTTTAAGGCTAAAGAGAGCGGATGGAAGCATCACTGAGACGGATGAAGAGTTCTGCAAAGAATTGAACAAGGAGTTTCAGTCAGTATTTACAGTAGAAAATACCCCACCCCCTCAGATTGCAGTGATAGAAGCTCAAGGGCCGGTATTAGAGAACATCAACCTTACAGCCACAGAGGTATGCAAAGCGCTGATGGATTTAGATGATCATAAAGCTACAGGTCCTGATGACATATTCCCTCATGTGCTTAAAAAATGCGCAAACACAATATCAGTGGCACTAAGTATCATATTTAAGGAGTCACTGGAGTCGGGGGAGATTCCAAGATGCTGGAAACAAGCAAATGTGATACCTATCTTCAAAAAGGGAAGGAGGGATACGGCTCTGAACTATAGACCAGTTTCCTTGACCAGCATAGTTTGCAAACTTATGGAGAAACTACTAAGGAAACATATCTCTCTTCACTTGGAATCCTTCAACTTTTTGTCAGTGAGGCAACATGGCTTCAGAGAAGGTAGATCAACAGTAACAAACTTATTAGAATTTTATGATGAGGTAAGCCAAATCTTACAGGAAAGAGAGGGCTGGGCAGATTGCATATTCCTAGACTTCCAGAAAGCGTTTGACACTGTTCCACATGGGAGACTTATTAGGAAGCTGCAATCAATGGCTAGAATAGGTGGAAATGTTTTGGAATGGATAAAAACTTACTTAGAAGAAAGGGAACAGAGGGTTAGAGTAAGACACTCAGTGTCTGAATGGAGAAGAGTTAGTAGTGGAGTTCCACAGGGTTCAGTTTTAGGGCCACTTTTGTTCCTTGTATATGTAAATGACCTACCAGAGTGTGTAAATTCATTCATGAATATGTTTGCAGATGATGCAAAGATTGTGAAGAAAGTAAAAAACGAGAACAATGGTAGAGAACTTCAGGAGGATCTAAATAATCTGCATGAGTGGTCAGAAAAGTGGCTAATGAAATTCAATACTTCAAAATGTAAGGTAATGAGAATGGGTACAAGTGCAAGAAGGCCCAAGCTTGACTACTCGGTGGCTGGAGTACAACTTCAAGAGACAGAAAATGAGAGAGATCTAGGAGTAAACATACTGGCAGATTTGTCTCCAGAAATACATATAAATGGCATAGTAAGGGCAGCATATGCATTCTCATCAAATGTAAGGGTAGCCCTCAGGCACATGGACAAGGAAATGTTCAGAAATATTTATGTAGCCTATGTGAGGCCAAAACTCGAATATGCAGCCCCCTTTTGGAATCCGCACTTGAAAAAGCACATAGCTAAGCTTGAAAAAGTTCAAAGACATGCCACGAAACTGGTGCCAGAAATACGCAATCTCAGTTATGCTGAGAGGCTGAGGGAATTAGACTTACCATCACTCGAAGCTAGAAGAGTGAGGGGGGATATGGTGACAGTCTTTAAATTCCTTCATGGTTATGATAGAGTGGATAGGGATCGATATTTTGATATGGCTGGCTCTAGAACTAGAGGTCATAGTTTGAAGCTTCGTAAGAAAACTTGTTTGCAGGATGTAAGGAAATACTTTTTCAGTGTAAGAGTAGTTGATAATTGGAATTGGCTAAGCGAGGAGGTAGTTAATGCTATCTCAATCCATAGTTTTAAGGACAGGTATGATAAGTATCATTAAGTATAAAATAGAACCGATCAGTAGACGGGAAGATAAGAGCTTTGGGCTCTTTCCCGTGAACACAATTAGGTAATCACAATTAGGTAATCACACACACACACACACACACACACACACACACACACACACACACACACACACACACACATATATATATATATATATATATATATATATATATATATATATATATATATATATATATATATTTATATATATGAGCATATATATGTGCGCGCGCACACACACACGCTCACAGACACTCACACACACACACACACACGCACATATACACACACACACTCACACACACACACACACACACACACACACACACACACACACACACACACACACATATATATATATATATATATATATATATATATATATATATATATATATATATATATATATATATAAATGTGTGTGTATGTATGTATACGGTCAGTCTTAATAAACGGCTGTAAAGAGTTATATAACATGTAATCCACTCAATATAACTAAACAGATGATAATATAAATAAAAACAAACACAGTTATGTAACATATTATCGCTTACAAAATTTATTCCAATATAATTGAAATAAAACATAGTAATGATTTTTTACACATTTCTGTCCCTGACCATAATTTGAACTCACTGTACACGTGACAATCCATCTCTGTTCATAAGGTACTACCGATTGTGCCACTGAAAGTATTAAAGATTATAACCTCGCAGCTGGCTTCTGGAGTTAGGAAATTAACGCACTCTAGGTTAATGTCTCAATTGTTAGCGCCTTAAGAAAGAGGATGGACTGTACACGTGTTATAGTTTCAAATCTTCGTCAGATTCAGGCATATGTTTCATGTATTCATCACATGATAATGTATTTAAGAACCAGTCTAGAATGCTATGATTTCATGGATTTATGATAAATAGATGGCAAAGTGGCTTGCTAGACAAGCACATAAATAGTACTACCTTCTCAAGAAACTTAAAAAGGTGCTATTGAATTTCATCTCAAATGATCATGAAATATTTACATCATATTGAGAGACATGTTCATGTCACGTTTTGTTTCGTCATAAGATTTTAATTCAGTCAAAGCATCTTAGGCCGCTTTCACACCAAAGTGGCACGTCGAATGTGGCATGCCACTTGGCACGCCAGTTAAAACGAACATCCTGAAATATATGATACCTTTCACACAGAAGTGGCTTGGCACATAGGACGTATCACGCTACTTCTGTGTGAAAGGCTTCATATATTTCCGGATGTTCATTTTGAACCGACGTGCCACGTGGCGTG
>JAXCGZ010010358.1:17500-22500 GCA_037179515.1 Halocaridina rubra | reverse complement strand
TCTTTATATAGAGGTTTTCCTTCTTTTATATGAGTTCGCTATTAAAAGCAAGTATCTTTTTCTTCTTATATATCTCTTCCTCCTGTTTTGTCTTATGCAAGGTGTCCACAAAGTCTGGGTACATAGGAAATTTCACTATGCAGACCTATTCAATCGAGTTCACCTGAATTTTGTAAAGCGCATCAAATTATGCATTGAAAATGATGGAAATCATATTGAAAATATTATTTATTAACATTAGATTTAAATAAAATTGTTTTGTTTTAAAAGCATGTGTTAATCTCCTGTGTACCCAGACGACACAGCAGATTAACACATACTTTTAAAACAAAACAATTTTATTTAAATCTAATGTTAATAAATAGTATTTTCAATATGATTTCCATCATTTTCAATGCATAATTTGATGCGCTTTACAAAATTCAGGTGAACTCGATTGCATAGGTCTGCATAGTGAAATTTCCTATGTACCCAGACTTTGTGGACACCCTGTATAATTAAATTTCCTATGTACCCAGACTTTGTGAACACCCTGTATAATTAGTCTTTTTTTTTTTATCTCTCTTACTCCTCCATATTTATCGTTCTCTTTACTCTGTCTGTGACCTTATCTTCCCCCTGTCCCATGGGGTCACTGAAGTAGACGGACATACTCCACCTATTTCTATTGAACTCATCATGTATAAACTCTTCTATGTCTTATTTTACTTTAGGGTACTTAATATTTTTTTATTATTATTATTAATATTGACTATGTTACTCATTGACTCTAACTCGTTATTCAACTATGCCAAAAAAAAGATCAACTTTTTTTTATATTTTTTTTATCAAATAAATACGTCATTTTGCCTATGAAAACTATGGCAGTAAACTTAAATTCTTTATTTTATTTTTCATTATTTTTTTGAGTGAGGGGAGAATTGGGTTTCAGCTCCCCTTTGTTCTTTTTATGGATATTGGCATAAGAAGAATATGAATACTCTACATGTATCTATTTTCTTTATACACACGTGAGCCATTTTCCCCTTATAAGGGGAGTGGCTGAGTGCAAGGTAAAATACTCTTGACTCTTTGGGAAGAGAAAATACAGAGAAAGGAATTTCCAGTCCCTTCGCTCAGCCCCATTAATTGACTTTTACGACACGCAGGGGAACACGTAGGAATTATTCTAATCCCCCTCCGTAAGGGGTACTGGGAATCCCCTCTTCTGTATTTACTTCCCACAAAATGTCAAAGTATTTTCTTGGACTCAGCCACCCCCTTATAAGGGGAAATATGTCTTTGGCATGTGGATATGGATCTATTTTTATACATGTATAATTTAAATTGCATACAGAAGAAGCGATAGCTATTCATTCTAAATGTGTATTTCAGAATTTGTGCTTTTTTATTTTCTGGATAAGATCGACAGATCTAGAAATCTATTAAGAGTTTTATTTTGACGATTCGCCTTGAAAACATTGAAATTAGTGCATTTGCACTCAATTCATATGGTGTTTTACTTTGAAGGCAATTCAAACAATGATTTTGTTTTCATAAAATAATGCTCAGGAATTTTTTCAACGATTCATATGGGTGTTTGCTTTCATTAAATAATTGTTTAACTCTAAATTGCAGCCGAATATCTTTGAAACCACTCATGTTCGCCAGACAACTTCATACGTCGAGACTTGTGGAATTCCCAGACGCAAGTTTGCATCGACGTCAACACAATAAAACCTTTGGAGAAGACCAAGAATTTGCTCAACTTTTTCTGCAAAACTGTCAGCCTACAACAGCTGCCGAGACACATGGAAGACATTCGCATGCATCACATGAATGACATGAATACCACATTCTGAAAAGACACATACACACTCTCTCTTCTTCTTCTTCTTCTTTTTATCTCAGAGGATACAAGAATACACAAATGCTGTCTTCGAATGAAATATTCTCTCAAATATAGAATACATTAGTATTTTTGCTTCGATTTTATTGTCGTATACTTCGTAAATACCCAAAATGATCCGGTATTACGTCACGGACTCCCTTTTTCTATTAAGGGTTAGGACGGTGCCATTTTCCGAAGGACTTTGGTTTGGTAAGCGCGACCGTAACCTTGAGTGAATGAACTTTCTAACCTCAGATCGTGGCGGGTCTCGAACCGACGACCTGACGAATCAAAGTCGCGCACGCTATCACCCGATCACGGCTACCTCATATATGCACATATAAATATATAACAAATTACTCAATATATATATTTGACTACATGTTTTATACGCAACTGAAAGAAACACTAAGAGACACATACTAGAAATATATATATATATATATATATATATATATATATATATATATATATATATATATATATATATATATATATATATATATATATATATATATATATATATGTATGTATATATATATATATATATATATATATATATATATATATATATATATATATATATATATATATATATATATATATATATATATATATATATATATATATATAAAGATTGATAAATATGTGGACATATCAATATATTAATAATTAAATAAGTATATACACAAGCTCTTAGAGTGCTTTTGATTAATTTTTCATACTTATTAGACACATATGTTAACACAATCAAGAAAATATATCAACAATATTGCCAAGAAGGTTGTAAGTTTTTGCATATTATACACTATATATTTCCTAAAAAATATGGATAAAATTCCAAAAAATAGATATATATTACATGTAGAATATAATTTCATCCACATATCTTACAAATGTTCGCTCATGCAAAGATGGAATAACCAATATGTCTACTTAATATCTACGCAGGATGTAATGAGGAACTCGCTAGACCTTGTCAAAAATATTCATGTTTGCAATAATCACTTTCCTTTTCATGAGATATGTATGTATGTATGCATGTAGCAGGTTGGCCCATGGCAGCAACCATCTGTTGCGATACTACAGCTGAGGGTCATGTGGATTTAAGACTATCCAGGACAGTTCGATGTTAAGTCTTCCTTCAGTTACGGTTCTCTTTCTATGCCTACGTCAACACCGAATATTTTTAGATATTCTTTATACATGTCTTATTATTCCTTCACATCTGACAAGTCACGATACCCCCCATCTCTGTTTCTCTTTATATATTCTTCGTGCCCAGGCCCGAAGAGGGTAGATTTTTATTTTTTTTTTGGCCAGTTCTGGTGTCACAATCATAAAAAAAAAGTATGTATGAGCGTGAAACATACTTTTGCCTCTTGCTAGGATTCGAACCTGGGGCACGTCATCAGTGTACTAAAGCATTAGCAACTGCTAAGAGGTTTCTCTCCTCTTATGCATTTTCTAATTCAGTCTGATCACTTATTACAAAGCTAATGTGTCGTAGGTTTAAATGTGGACCAGGACAGAGACGTGTTTCATAATTTCGCTTATAACATTGTGTCTGTTTGAGTAATGTAGATACCAATATAGCAAAGATTTGAATGTAATTCGAAAGTGGCCTCAAGGAAGGTCGAGAAGGGAGAGTAACATGAGACAAGACAATCAGTTGTATTCATATCCTAGCTCCAGCGTTAAAGATTAGAGGATTTTCTCTAAACTTTACTTTGATGGCAGAGTGTTTTAGAGCCTTAGCACACTGTTTGTGTGTTGTAGTTTCAAATCCCAGACAAGGACAATAATATGATTCATGTTTTCACACAAATGTCTGTTCTACCACTTTACACTTTCATATCCTAGCTAAAGCGTTAAAGCTTAGAAGATTTTCTCTAGACTTTACCTTTGATGGCAGAGTGTTTTAGAGCCTTAGCACACTGTTTGTGTGTTGTGGTTTCAAATCCCAGACAAGGACAATAATATGATTCATGTTTTCACACAAATGTCTGTTCTACCACTTTACACTTTACACTTTACACTTTCATATCCTAGCTAAAGCGTTAAAGCTAAGAGGATTTTCTCTAGACTTTACTTTGATGGCAGAGTGTTTTAGAGCCTTAGCACACTGTTTGTGTGTTGTGGTTTCAAATCCCAGACAAGGACAATAATATGATTCATGTTTTCACACAAATGTCTGTTCTACCACTTTACACTTTACACTTTCATATCCTAGCTAAAGCGTTAAAGCTTAGAGGATTTTCTCTAGACTTTACCTTTGATGGCAGAGTGTTTTAGAGCCTTAGCACACTGTTTGTGTGTTGTGGTTTCAAGTCCCAGACAAGGACAATAATATGATTCATGTTTTCACACAAATGTCTGTTCTACCACTTTACACTTTACACTTTCATATCCTAGCTAAAGCGTTAAAGCTTAGAGGATTTTCTCTAGACTTTACCTTTGATGGCAGAGTGTTTTAGAGCCTTAGCACACTGTTTGTGTGTTGTGGTTTCAAATCCCAGACAAGGACAATAATATGATTCATGTTTTCACACAAATGTCTGTTCTACCACTTTACACTTTACACTTTCATATCCTAGCTAAAGCGTTAAAGCTTAGAGGATTTTCTCTAGACTTTACCTTTGATGGCAGAGTGTTTTAGAGCCTTAGCAAACTGTTTGTGTGTTGTGGTTTCAAATCCCAGACAAGGACAATAATATGATTCATGTTTTCACACAAATGTCTGTTCTACCACTTTACACTTTACACTTTACACTTTCATATCCTAGCTAAAGCGTTAAAGCTTAGAGGATTTTCTCTAGACTTTACCTTTGATGGTAGAGTATATTAGAGCCTTATCACACTGTTTGTGTGTTGTGGTTTCAAATCCCAGACAAGGACAATAATATGATTCATGTTGTCACACAAATGTCTGTTCTACCACTTTACACTTTACACTTTACACTTTCATATCCCACCTAAAGCGTTAAAGCTTAGAGGATTTTCTCTAGACTTTACCTTTGATGGCAGAGTGTTTTAGAGCCTTAGCACACTGTTTGTGTGTTGTGGTTTCAAATCCCAGACAAGGACAATAATATGATTCATGTTGTCACACAAATGTCTGTTCTACCAC
>JAXCGZ010010357.1:25000-30000 GCA_037179515.1 Halocaridina rubra | reverse complement strand
ATATCCCCTTTAGCCTCTTCTTACGACACGCAGGGTATATGAGGGGAGAGATCTTTCTTCCCAATTCCATGGAAATCTCTTCAGTTGCCTCCTTCGTTATGCAGGGGAACTAGAAAGGAATTCTTTGGTACATATCAAAATGGATAACCTTAATCACCTTCTACAACAAGTGATGATCTCCTTCTCTTAAGGATATCCCATCTGGTCGGTTCCCAATTCAAACTTATAAATGAGGGCGGAATCCTTTTTACTCACTCTAAGATATCCAGTAAGTCGTTTCCCAAGAGTCGCTGGGAATACAACGGTGGATTTCTCTCTAATAACGATGGAACCATGTGATCAGGCAAGCACAAGACTGAGCTCAAAGTCCGAGTGAAAAAAAAAATTCTACAACACTTATGGAATACAAGAGTTAATTTTATTCTCCTCCATCACAAGTGGGATCGTCTGTTCTCTCATCAATTTCTGAATAAATATTTTCCTTTCTCTTTCAATTGCCCGGCGTGTCCTCTCTTCAATGAGCTTATATATAAAGCGTCGTCATCAATGTTATCTGTCAGATCCATTGGGAGACGCCGTCACAGGGGATAACGAACCCCGCAAAGCCCCCTCGACATTAATTAGTGTGAAACTGAAACTGTCAGGGTGTATTTCCTCAAGCTTCCTTATCTGTTATTCCTCTCGCTGCTCTCCTTTCTCTTCTTTAATTCTCCATTACTTCCAACATCTATTCCTCCTCCTCCTCCTCCTCCTCCTCCTCCTATTTCTCATGCCTCCTCCTCCTCCTCCTCCTCCTCCTATTTCTCATGCCTCCTCCTCCTCCTCCTCCTCCTCCTCCTCCTCCACCTCCTCCTCCTCCTCCTCCTATTTCTTATGCCTCCTCCTCCTCCTCCTCCTCCTCCTCCTCCTCCTCCTCCTCCTCCTCCTCCTCCTCCTCCTCCTCCTCCTATTGCTCATCCCTCCTTCCTCTTACTCGCCATTCCTTCATTTCCTCCCAAGTCTCTCATCCACGTTTGACCTCATTCCTTTTCCTTCCTCATCCTAATTATGCCTCCTATTCCTCCCTCTTCCTCATTCAGCTTCTCCTCTTCCTCATTCCTCCTGCTTCTTCCTTCGCCAACTCATACCTAACTTTTGCTCTTCTCCCCCCTAATCATCACAGTTGCTACTTTTCATCTCATATTCTCATCGTCATCATCATTCTTCTTCTCTTTAGTCCAGTTTCATATAGCTCATCATAATTCTTTGTTCTCCTTCATTCTCCTTCTCCTCCTCCTCCTCCTCCTCCTCCTCCTCCTCTACCTAATATCCACTCCTTCTTCTCTCTCCTCATTCTACAGGGTGTCCACAAAGTCATGGTACATAGAAAATTTCACTATGCAGACCTATTCAATCGAGTTCACCTGAATTTTGTAAAGCGCATCAAATTATGCATTGAAAATGATGGAAATCATATTGAAAATATTATTTATTAACATTCGATTTAAATAAAAAAAAATTGTTTTAAAAGTATGTGTTAATCTCCTGTGTACCCAGACGAAGTCTGGGTACACAGGAGATTAACACATACTTTTAAAACAACATTTTTTTATTTAAATCGAATGTTAATAAATAATATTTTCAATATGATTTCCATCATTTTCAATGCATAATTTGATGCGCTTTACAAAATTCAGGTGAACTCGATTGAATAGGTCTGCATAGTGAAATTTCCTATGTACCCAGACTTTGTGGACACATTATCATCTCACCATCCTCTCTTTTCCTATATATCCAATTCCTCTTCATATTTCTTCTTTTATCTTCTTTTATCTTCATTTACTTTTTAATTCCAGATTAGAAGAAGAAAGCAAAAAATTGAGGATAAACACTAATATGCCAAAGAAGAAGAAAATAAGGATAAGCATACAAATATTATCTACAGACGTGATCATGATCCGACAACAAATTATTAATATGACTGAACGTTTTAAGGAAGTTCTGAATGTGACTGAACATCGTAAGAAAGTTTTAAGCGTGACTGACCATCATTAGAAAGCTCTCAGTGATAATGAACGTTAAAAGGAAGTTTTTAATGTGACTGAACGTGACAAGGAAGTTTTGAATGTGACTGAACACCGTAAGGAGGTTTTGAATGTGATTGAACGTCACAAGGAAGCTCTCAGTGTTAATAAACGTTATAAGGAAGTTTTGATTGTAATTGAACGTAACAGGGAAGTTCTCAGTGTTAATAAACATCATAAGGAAGTTTTGATTGTGACTGTACTTTCTAAAGAATTCTAAATGTGTTTGAATCCTGTATAGAAAAACTTTCAGAGTGAATGAACTCACAAAGAAGTTCTGAACATTAATAAATGGTATAAAGATTTTTAATGTATCTAACTTGATGAAGTAAAGAATAAGACTAGCGGCGAAAAAAGCTTTGAATGTGATTGAAAATGGTGAAAAAAAAAGTCTTGGATGTGGATGAATGAGATAAAAGAGCTTTGAATGTTCCTGAAGTCGATAAGGATGAGATATGAATGTGAATGAGTTTGATAAGGGAAATGCTATGAATATGAATAATGAGACTGATGCCAAGGTGTTGACACGGCAGGAAGAAAGCCAGAAATGACAGAAGATGAATGAAGTCTGTCATAAGATATAAAATATATAGTCGTTAGGCTGGCATATATATATGTTAGAAAAGGACATAAAATGTCCAATAAGGAAAGGATTGACAAAATGGTTTGACGCATAATAGACAGGTTTGCTTGGTCTGAGTTTACACACACACACACACACACACACACACACACACACACACACACACACACACACACACACACACACACACACACACACACACACACACATATATATATATATATATATATATATATATATATATATATATATATATATATATATATCACAATTTCAACTCCTTTCCTTTTCTAAACCTGTCACATTATATGTAATCATATCCCTGCCGAGTTACTTATTAATACTATAATTAAATGATAATTATCTCATTTAAGGGAAGATAAGTGTAATAGTGGAAAACTATCAGCAATCAGTTTTTCAATGCCGTAAAGTGTTCAAAAGGTGAGCAATGTTAAAGGACGCAATCCGCAACTGTGAACTCAGCAGCTCACTCACTCTGTCGATAGATGTTTAAGGACAGTAATGGAAGAGTATCTATTTGATATCAGAAAAATGACCATCCTGCAGCTCTCATTTATGGTACTGGTGGTATTTTTTTTTCTCTCTCTCTATCTATCTATCTATCTATCTATCTATCTATCTATCTATCTATCTATCTATCTATCTATCTATCTATCTATCTATCTATCTATCTATCTATCTATCTATCTATCTATCTATCTATCTATCATTTACTTCTCTTTCTCTCAATTCTCTTTACATTATCTTTCAGTTCTCTCTTTCCCTCTTTTCTTCTCCCATCGTTTTTCTGCCATTCTGTCATTCTGCTACAAAGTCTAGTTATAATGAACTTCGAAACACAACACAATTACATTCATTTGTTATTCTGCATTTTAGCATCTCTTTTGATCATTATTATCTTCTACCATCTTCCCCTCTCACTACATTCGTTAGATCCTTCGCCCTCCTATGTGCTTATCACTTTTTATCGGGTTTGCTTCTCTCTCTCTCTCTCTCTCTCTCTCTCTCTCTCTCTCTCTCTCTCTCTCTCTCTCTCTCTCTCTCTCTCTCTCTGTATCTATCTATCTATCTATCTATCTATCTATCTATCTATCTATCTATCTATCTATCTATCTATCTATCTGTCTATCTATCTGTCTATCTGTCTATCTATCTATCATTCTATCTATCTGTCTATCTATCTATCTATTTATCTATCTATCTATCTATCTATATATATATATATATATATATATATATATATATATATATATATATATATATATATATATATATGAATAATTTTTACCCAGACCGGGACTTGAACCTAGGACACATAATTACGGTGCCAAGGCGCTACCAACTACACCACAGATATATATATATATATATATATATATATATATATATATATATATATATATATATATATATATATATATATATATATATATATATAAATTTATATATATATATATATATATATATATATATATATATATATATATATATATATGAAATTACGTACATTCTTATCAACCAAGATATACACGCACCCTCAGATATACAGTTCTAACTACCCATTTATCTACATACATTTCTATATTCATACATACCTACATACATTAAGATAATTTCTCATAAAAAAAAAGTCTCAAGTATGAAGAGTACAAATCTTTCTCAGTCTTTCCTAGATACGTACATGTATACATATAAATGCATATAAGTTTAAACATTAGCATAATACAGAAATTAAACAATTAACCATTTAAATTTCTCAGTACATAAACACATTCTTACATGCATTCATACATGCATACTTACAAACTTATCTTCCTGAATAAGCACCTACCTATACCTACCTACCTTACTATTCAGCTACACACATTCCTTCATACATGCATACACACATAGATACACAAAATACATACCTAAAATTTACAAATCTATGACAATCTCCTACACACGTATGTTCCCTATACAGCATAACACCAAAATTACATATTTTTCACATTTCCTACTAAAAAACAAAATATTTGTATACATACATATATTCTTATATATATTTATACATATAAAGGTGCATACATATGTGGGGTCACAATAGTAAAATTACAAAACTTTCTCATTTTTCTCTCTCCCTCTCTCTTATTGCCCTTTTTCCTATTTACCAATTTTATCAGCCAATTTTTCCACCCTTTTATGGCTATTGCTTCTGCTAAACACTCTTCGTTCCCCTCTTCCCATTTTCTGCTAATTTTATTCAATTTAGCTATTTTACTTCCGCTTTCATGTTTTATGACTGTTCTTTCTCTCTTTCTCTCTCTCATTTTTTGGTTCAATAATATTAATTG
>JAXCGZ010010357.1:7500-12500 GCA_037179515.1 Halocaridina rubra | reverse complement strand
CAAGGCTATCTAGATGAAACAAATATATTGAAATTACGTATTTCTATATGTCTTTAATTAATCTTCCTTCCTTGTCGGTAATCGAATCTGCAAACTCTAGTTGCAGCAACACAGCATAGTGGACTAGACCACAAAGTCTTCTTAAGAGGGGGAATAGGAACAATTTTACTACAATTACTCACGCGAAGGGATGGCACTCCGTCTTACCCCCTCCCCAATCCACCAGTGGCCAGCGAATACATTTAATTCTATTCCTCAACATCCATGGCGAGCTAGATAAAACAATTGTAATGCAAGTACGCATTTTTAAATATCTGTAAATATTCTCCCTTCTTTGTTGGGAATCGAATCTGCAAACTCTAGCTTAGAACAACACAGCATAGACCACTAAACCACAAAGGATGTAGGAGATGGGAAACTGGAAGATTTTTGCTAATGTTACATAGATACCGGGACACCACTGCAACCCACCAGTGGCCAGCAAACACATTTAGTTCCCCTCCTTAACATCCAAGGCTAGCTACATGAAAACAAATTATTACTATTAGTCATATTTAAATACCTTCACATAATCTCTCTTCCTTGTCTGGAATCGAACCTGTGAACTCTAGTTTAGAGCAACACAGCTTAGTCCATTGGACGACATGAGAGGGGGAACTGGAATATTTTACTAATGTTACTCAAACGGAGGGACACTACCGCAACCACGAATTTCCATTTTGCCCCCTCCCCAAGCCATTAGTGGCCAGTAAACACATTTAATTCTCCTCCTCAACATTCAAGGCTAGCTAGATGAAACAAATTTAATCCAATTACGTATTTTTAAATGTCTTCAAATAATCTCTCTTCCTTGTGAGGAATCGAACCTGTGACCTCTAGCTTAGAGAAATACAGCTTAGTCCACTAAACCACAGAGGCTGTATGAGAGGGGGATCTGGAATATTTTGCTAGTGTTTCTCAGAAGGAGGGACGCCACTGCGATCACTCATCTCCATTTTACCCCCTCCCCAACCCATCAATGGCCAGAGAACACATTTAATTCTCCTCATCATCATCCATGCTTAACTAGATGAAATAAATGTAATGCAATTGTACATTTTTAGATGTCTTCAAATAATCTTCCTTCCTTGTTGGGAATCATACCTGTGAGCTCTATTTTATAACAACACAGCATAGTTCACTAGACAACAAAGGCTGTATAATAGGGGGAACTGAAATATTGTTGCTGATATTACTCAGACGGAGGGACGACACTGCGACCATTAATCTCTGTTTCACCCCTCTTCCCAACCCACTAGTGGCCAGGGAATACATTTAATTCTCCTCCTCACATTAAAAAATGTGTATTTGCACAAATGTAATGCAAATACACATTTTTGAATGTTCAAATAATCTCCCTCTCTTGTAGGAAAATGAACCAGCAAGTTCTAGTTTAGAACAACACAGCTTAGTCCACAGAGGCTATATAAGAGGGAGAACTGGATGTTGAGTAGGAGAATTAAATGAGTTCGCCGGCCACTGGTGGGTTTGGAAGGGGGGTAAAAAGTAGATTAATGGTCGCAGTGGCATCACTTTGTCTGAGTACCATGAGTAAAAATGATGCAGAGCCCCTACTTGTACAACCCCTGTGGTCAAGTAGACAAAGCTGTGTTGCTCTAAACTCGAGTTTGAAGGTTTGATTGCCGACAAAAAAGGAAGACTATTTAAAACTTCATAATTGCATTACATTAGTTTCAATTATTATTATTTATTATTAATATTATTATTATTATTATTATTATTATTATTATTATTATTATTATTATTATTATTATTATTATTATTATTATTATTATGATCATTATTATTATTATTATTATTATTATTGTTATTATTATTATTATTATTATTATTATTATTATTATTATTATTATTATTATTATTATTATTGTTATTATCATTATTAATATTTTTATTATTATTATTATTATTATTATTATTATTATTATTATTATTATTATTATTATTATTATTATTATTATTATTTTATTATCATTATTATTATTATTATTATTATTATTATTATTATTATTATTATTAATATTATTATTATTATTATTATTATTATTATTATTATTATTATTATTATTATTATTATTATTATTATTATTATTATAGGAATCTAACATCCACCAAGATGAATACGCAGAAAAAAAGGGCGAGGTGTCGTGTGCAAAAATGGCATTAAAAAAGTTCTCCGTTTCAAATTCTTCCCATAAAAGGTGAAATGAGACTCCATAAAAATCGACTTCCATGGAAATGAAAAAAGGGAGACTGGAAGATATGTAAGAACTCTTGGTGACAGGTAAATATACCTTATTTAGGCTAATAGATGAGGGATTCAGTAATAGACGGTAAGTTAAGCAACAAAGGAGTTAAATAGTGAGGGATAGGTATGGAGCTCTCAAGGGTTAATGTATAATGGAACCTGAGGGCATAGAGATAGGAAAAGGGGTAGAGTAGGGATGGGTATGGAAAGCTAATGGATGGGGATAGATAAAGGGGTTGATGAGCAAGGATAGGAACAAGAAACTGATGGATGTGGAATAGATAAGTGGATTGCTGGATTCAGTATATTTAGGGGTAACTGAGGGATGGGGTTAGATAGGGGTAGTTGAAAGGTGAGGAGCAGAGAGGTGAGTCAACAGAGATAAGGAATGAGGGATAATTAAATGGCCTGATTTTCTGGGGATAGGCAAAGGAAATTGATGGGTGGAGATTAGGTAGAGTGCTGAATGGTGAGGGATAGGTATGGGGGTTGACAGATGGACATGTGTTAAGGGATGAGAGGTATTGTGAGGTAGCAAAGATGAGGGGTGTCTTTTAGGGAAAAGGAGGTAACGGTTCAAGGATAGGTAATGGAAGAAGAAGTTTTGTATGGTTAAAAGAGAAGAGCTACCGGGCAAGGGATAGGTATGAAGGGTAAAGTAAAATAAGCTGAGGACATATAATGGGTTAAAATGGGATGTTAGATAGATAATGGCGACTAATACAAGGGTTAAGAATTATAACAAAAAGCAAATCTATTTCATGTGAAAATAGATAATGGAAGTGAAAAAAAAAACATACATACTTTCACGATGTAACATATTATGATGAGTATTTCTAGTGTACTAAATTAAATATTATATCATACTTCCCTCAAACTCCAGTACCTAAATATGCGTTTGCAACGGTTACTGGTCAGAAAAAAAATTGTATTATAACGTCATTGGCTATTAAACTTGGTTTACTTTTGGCAGCTTCGTACTCGAATATACTTTGACTTTTACAAATAGCTAATAACGTTAATAGGGCGATGATGTCATCAATGACTATATCATAACGACATTAACGAAAAAGACATCAATGACGTCATTAGCGATTACATGACGTCTCCGTATGCGTAAGCAGATGATAATTAGCATAATTATGCTCTGCCGACCAGACTCTTGTTATACTATATAACAATGATTCATCAAAAGGAATGAGTACGATGGCACAGATGGCTTTGATCGAAATTAAGTGACATTTACCTAAAATAACAATATTTAGTGTTCTGAAATATTGGTTATTGCGTCAGCAATGCATACGTGCTAAATGTGGGTGTGAAAAGGTTAACTATTATCATCATAATTGCCATTACAATAATAAATGATAATAATGATATTAGTAATGATGATAATAATAATAATAATAATAATAATAATAATAATAATAATAATAATAATAATAATAATAATAATAATATATTACCATTATTATTATTATTATTATTATTATTATTATTATTATTATTATTATTATTATTATTATTATATTATTATTATTATTATTATTATTATTATTATTATTTCTTTTCACGGTAAAAAGAGACTAAGAGTCATAAGAGAACTCAGAGAGGAATCACTTTTCTCTCTTTTTGGATTGGCATAAGTCTTTTGAGGTATGATAAGGCCATCTATCTGGGCTCTTTTTAATAAGGTGGTGGCTACCCAAGAGGCGTCGGGCATTATAATGTATTGCTTCACTATGCTATTACTACCACCACAACTACTACTACTGCTAGTATTAGTACTATTTTTACTATGAATGTGGCACGGGAACTGGAAAGAAAATTGCCTTCATCATACCCGGGGCACCAAGAAGACTCTGAGACGAAAAAACAGTAGAAGATTAAGGACAAGGCAGAAAAAAGAAAATTATATATAATAGGGAAAAGGACAGGATGAAAGAATAGCCGTGAAAATGAAAACCTAGAAATATGGTAGGATTAGTTCCTTAGATGATGATAGATCCTGTTTTTGAAGGAAGAGAGGTAATAAGAATTAGGAAAGACAGCAGGAGGATGAGAGTTAAAGAGTTTGGAGGTAGAGGGGAAGAAGAAGTCGCTGCACCGACCAATCCAAGAACTATAAATCACCGTTCAGTACCTGTTAGGTGAAGCCGCTTGCCGAGTCTTACAAGGCCTCGGTAGCGGGGGAGGGATCAAACTCGCCAACTCATCAGAGCAGCGATGGAAGTAATAGCGATAGAAAAGAGGAGGGGTCGATGTTTTATTTTACGGCAAACAGAAATAGATTCAAGATTAAAAGTAAGAGAAGGGTCACTGATGAATCTGATTGCCTTAGCTTCAACCCTATCAAAGAGAAAAGTATAAGAAGGGACCCCATTTGTGCGAGCAGTATTCTGATCAGGGACACATAAGCAGTGCTGTCGTTTATCCGATTGTATTAATGACGTGTATTACCGACCAAAGTTTATTCACCATCAACCGACTCAGACGTCACGGCTTACCAACGACGTCATAGCAACGTCAGCAGTCCGTCAGTCTACTAGCTAGCAGACGACATTACCGAATCTGACAGCACTGCAGATAGGAAATTTATTGATTATGAGTGACTGAAAAGAGGAAAAGTAATGACAAACACGAAACAGAACCCCAGTTGTTTATGCAAATTTAGAAATTTGGATTATGTAAC
>JAXCGZ010010356.1:15000-34495 GCA_037179515.1 Halocaridina rubra | reverse complement strand
TCTATGTCTTAAAATTGGAAAAGTTTTCAAGGAATCTCTCTCTCTCTCTCTCTCTCTCTCTCTCTCTCTCTCTCTCTCTCTCTCTCTCTCTCTCTCTCTCTCTCTCTCTCTCTCTTATGCCTTTTTCCATATTTATATATTTTATTTTCTTAAACAAATCTGTCCAATACTTCTGCATATAAACCACTGTAAGAGAGGAATGTAAAAGAAAACCGCGCTTCTAAGATTGGTTATATTCCGGGCATGAGTTTGTACATGATGTCATGTATCGGTCAAAAGAGAGAGAGAGAGAGAGAGAGAGAGAGAGAGAGAGAGAGAGAGGAGAGAGAGAGACGGAGAGAGAGAGAGAGAGAGAGAGAGAGAGAGAGAGAGAGACTGGAGGGTCTTATACCAGACACAAACATATAGAAGGCAATCACATGATACCCCCAATCTCTCAGACAAGAGAATGTGAGGGGGGGGGGGAGAAGTGCGCATAAATATCTTCAGTGCAGTTGGTACCTTACCAATCCAGTCTCCAGGTGACAAAGGTACTGTCGTCCAAATCCCGGTTCAGTTGAGAGGGTTGGCTGCAGAACTTCAGCAAACTGTAAAAAAATTTAGCCAAATCCCATCATAAGTTCTGCAGAAGTCAGTGAGAAACAGAGACCCCCATAGGAACATGAGACAAAATGTCGATAAAGAACTATGCCATTATTGCTTTTATTTAAGTCATACACTTTAAATTTCCTCTGTTATTTTATGTTCCTAACTTAGTTTCCGGTTCTACCTCCAGTAGTCCATTCGTTCTCTCTAACTGTGTATTTTCTTTTTTCCTACCTCTGGAGAGGGTATCAAGGTGTTCCCCTGCAGCTCATAAAAGTCATCTGAATGGGCTGTATCTGGAAAATTGAGAATCTTTATTTCATAGCTTCTTTCCGCTAAGAGTCAGGGCATACCAGGTGCTTCTGGTAAGAAATCATTCCATCAGAACCTACCAGAACACTAGGAAGGGTGTGTTGCTTTGACGCCGCCAGCTCCCTTAAAAAGCTTTAAATTGCCTATTTATGTAGTCATAGACATAATTATAACTTTTTTAAAACTAATTATACCTTTCTTTGCCGGTTTTTAATTGAGTCTACTCTTAAACCCTTATTATAAAAGGGTTTGGATGACTGCACTGTCAGTTACCAAATAAGGGCGATTGATGGGGGTAACCATTCAACCCCAAGGAGCTCAGATGGGGTGAAATAGGTGTATCAGCTTTCGGGTTAATGGCTAGATGCTTTGACTCAGCCACACCCTTTTCTTAAAAGGGTATGAGGGATACTGATAATATGTATGTATGTATGTACATACTGGTCCAGTTTAACTGGATACTAATAATTATTGCGTTCATAACTACTACTGCTGTACTCAATACCATTAGTATTGCATGTATACGGAAAGAATATCCACTATATGCTTAATGCAAATAATAGCTTATTATTATTATTATTATTATTATTATTATTATTATTATTATTATTATTATTATTATTATTATTATTATTATTATTATTATTATTATAATTATTATTATTATTATTATTATTATTATCATTATTACTACTACTCTTACACTGGTATATTGATGATACTAAAAAGGATATACATAGCTCCCTTACAGTATATTAACCACCTCTATCTAGTTAGATTTCACAATAAAAACCAATTCAGTATGTTATAAATTCTATCACTATGTAGAGTCATGTCTGTATGCGTTCTAATACGATATCAGAATGCAACAGACTACCTTTGACATTGTATTTAAATGAGTGAGAGAGAGAGAGAGAGAGAGAGAGAGAGAGAGAGAGAGAGAGAGAGAGAGAGAGAGAGAGAGAGAGAGAGAGAGAGAGAGAGGAGAGAGTTCGATTTTAAATTGAAATTAGATGCACACTTTTAAAAGCTTTACTAGCTTGTTTTGCAGTCAGTGTGTGTGTGTGTGTGTGTGTGTGTGTGTGTGTGTGTGTGTGTGTGTGTGTGTGTGTGTGTGTGTGTGTGCTTAACTAATTGTGTTTACCTGATTGTTCCTGCGGGAAAGAGCCCTATGCTCTTAACTCCCCGTCTCCTGGTCAATTGCATTTTTTATACTCAATGATAATCATATATGTCCTTCAAACTATGAATGCGGTTAGCATTAACTACTTCCTTGCTTAGTAATTTCCAGTTATCAACTATTCTTGCACTGAAAAACGTCTTCCGTTACATACTATAATGAAATGGTGTTACGCATCTTCAAGTTATGACCCCCTTGTTTACTCGGTCAAAACCATGAAGGACTTTATAAATGTCACCCTACATCCCCTCTTCCTTCTGACTTTCCCTCAGAACCGAGATTGAGTGTCTCTGTCACTGGCTTCGTAGCATGTCTTTGAGCTTGTTTTTAGTTAATTTATATTCTTTTTAAAGTGTGGATACCAAAAGGGAGCTGTGTGTATGTGTGTGTATGAGATGAAGAGGAAAAAAATAGAAGATAATATTTGAAAGTGACAAAAATTTTATGCATTTATTATTTCTATTATTATTATTATTATTATTATTATTATTATTATTATTATTATTATTATTATTATTATTATTATTATTATTATTATTATTATTATTATTTTTATTATAAAATTTCTTCTTCTTCTTCTTCTTCTTCTTCTTCTTCTTCTTCTTCTTCTTCTTCTTCTTATTATTATTATTATTATTATTATTATTATTATTATTATTATTATCATTAATTCGATCTCTGAACTTAGTGGGTGGTAACTGAGGGCTATATCAAATATGTAATTAGAACCAACAGATCAGGATTTGAAGATCATTGTTATGAGAGTCTCATACAAGCACAAGTATTATACATTTAGTATGTAATTAATCCTCATTCTGTCTCTTATTCATCTCCTCTTCTTTTTTCTCCTCTCTCTTCTCATCACCCTCCCTCTTTACCTACACCCCTTCCAGCTCCCTATGCTCCTCCTCCTCCTCTCCCTCCCTGTTCCTTCATCTGCACCTTCTCCTTTCTACCTTCTCCTCCTCATTCTCTCCTTCCTTTTATTCTTCTACCACATCCTCCTACTCCTCCTCTACAACTCCTCTCTTCCCTTCTTCCCCTTCCTCCTTCTACTCCCCTCACTCCTTTTCTAATTGTCCCTCCTCCTCCCTTTCCCCCCTTCTACCTGCTGCTACTCCTCCTCCCCCTCACCTTCACTATGACCTTCAAGAAACAGTTTGTCACAAGGTAAACAACGCTAATAAAGACAAAAAGCAGTTTGCTCTCTTTAAGAGCAAAGTGAGATACTATAAAAAGAGCAAATATTCGCTTGCATCAACATTTTGTATATACATTGTACTTACCTTCTTCGGGGGCTGCGGTAACTCAGTGGTAGAGTGAGTGTGTCGGGAAACGACTAACATGGTTTCAATCCCACCGCGGGGTGTTAAAAAGGGCATCCACATTTAGTCACCCAGCTCTGACATGCCATTCGAAATGGGGAGTAACTGTGACATAAAAATCGATAATTTGTGCTTATATTTTTTGCATCAAGGAAAGAGCAGCTGCTTCTAGCTAAGCATGACCTCTCTATCTCTTACCCTGTCTTATTTTTTTTTTTTTGAACCGGAAAATAAGAATAATGCGTGTCGTAAAAGTCATCTAAATAGGGCAAAGCGAGGGGACTGAAAATAACGCCGTATTCTTGTCTTCATCCCGCTAAGAGTCAGAGCATATGAAGGGAGTGTGGTAGGAAAGCTATACCTAGAACCCCAGAGAGCTTGATCTGGTCATCCCCATTATATGGAGATTACTGAGTGCATGTATGTGTGTATGTGTGTGGATGTGGGAGTATTTGTGTGTTAGATAGATTGACAAAAAGATAGATTAATATAGGTAGATTAATAGATGGATAGATAGGTATAGTTAAATATACATGAATATATAAATAAATGCACATGCTGTTCTGACAGGTGCTAACACACGAACAGCACCCTCTTGCTATGCACAAGAGCTTCAAGCGAAGAGATGATATACGAGCCAATCAGGGGATGCGAACCGCGTTATTTCTGGGTCTGAGTTGGGCGTCGATCCGTTGAGACCAATGGTGTACTAAACTATTCCACTTATCTTACAAAAGGTAGAAAACAAAAGCCGAAATTAGTGCACAGTTTTCGGTCATACTTAATCCTCATTCGAATAGGGAGATTAAGGCTGGATGCCCCACCTAACACCTCGCGGTGGGATGGAATTCTCTGTAGTAGTTGCAAGACATACTCGCTATACCAGTGAGTGGCCGCAATTATATTTTATATGTTACGCAATATTTGAGCAGAGATATACTTTGTTTAAGTATGTGGGAATTTATACAGACGTGCATGCCTACATACATATGAACACAGACACACATATATACATATGGCCGCACACATACACGCAAAACTCAATTACACATATACACACAACCCCTATACATATATACACACTACCCTTACATACACACGCCTAAATTCCCTCATATATTGACAGACTGAATAGGGTACAATATGATATGGTTGGCTCTAGAACTAGAGGTCATAGCTTAAAGCTCCGTATGAAAAACTTCATTGCAGGATGCAAGGAGATACTTTTTCTTTTCTTTTTTAGTATGAGAATACTTGATGTCTGAAATGCACAAAGTGAGGAAACAGTATATGTAAATACATTCATAGTTTTAAGGATATAATTGTTAAAAAATTGTGGCTTAAAAATAAAACCGGCCATGAGACGGGGAGTTACAAGGATACTGCTCTTTCCCATAAGCACAAGCAGGCATATACAATTAACTAAATACACACACGCAACATGCAAACACAAGTATAAACACAATTTGTATAAAGTCACATATGCACGCGTATACATGCTCATATATTCACATTAAAGCACACCCACAGACATATACAAATACATACAAAAACCACACACGCATGCACTCATTGCGATTACTATAAATACCTTTATGGAGAGTTTTTACAAGCATCAATTCATCCGTAATTCTTCCAGGAGACGGGAAGCTACAAACGTAAGTCTCTTTGGCGTCAATGTAGGGGTATTCCTATTCTCTCTCTCTCTCTCTCTCTCTCTCTCTCTCTCTCTCTCTCTCTCTCTCTCTCTCTCTCTCTCTCTCTCTCTCTCTCTCTCTCTCTCTCTCTCTCTCTCTCTCTCTTCAAGCCACAATATTGTTCATAATTTCTGACTTCTCCAAATATCACTTTTCCTACATTTGATTTAATATTTTTTTTTATTCATTGCTAAACATACATGAAACAAATACACACTTACATATAAATACAAACGCACGCACTCACGTGTGTACACAAAGCATACTAATTAATGTCAAATTTGTAGCTTCTACGTAAATTTTGACACAACAACAACAAAAGCATCAACGACATTAACAACAACAACAACAAAAAATGCAATACAGAAGGCCAACAACTTTTTTCTTTTTGTAAACAGGACAGGAAGAGAAGAGAAGAGAAGAGAAAAGAAGAGGAGAGAGAGAGAGAGAGAGAGAGAGAGAGAGAGAGAGAGAGAGAGAGAGAGAGAGAGAGAGAGAGAGAGAGAGAGAGAGAGAGAGAGAGAGAGAGAGAGAGAGAGAGAGAGAGAGAGAGAGACTAATTAATTACGAGGTAATATAGGCGTGTCCTCCAACAACCTAAAAATTTGCATAAAATGTAAAGAAATATTTGTTATATATTGTCAAACTTCCTGCTCAGTGGCTAGAACACTCGACTCGGGAGGTGACAAACCCGCGTTCGAACCCACCGCAATGCCTTAGGAAAGGCATCCAGCCTTAATTTCCCAAATAAAACTAACTCTGCTTACCCCCATCGAATAGGAACCAATAATGACAGATAAAATGGCAAACAGCACTATCGGACTTCAAAATATGAGTTCACGATATCGGATCCCCGAGAAAATTTGTGAAGCATCGCTCTGCCAGAATCCCTTGTGTGTATAAATGAGAGAATAGTGGCTTTCCTTTTCTGGTAGTTAGTTAGCCCCTGTCCATTCACAGACTTTATGAGAACCATGATAGATATGAGGAGCCATTACTGAACAGTATCAGGAACTGCTCGGGTGTATGTAAGGGGAAAATTGCCCGGCCTATACCACTCATACACATCCATCCAGCCACCCACACACACACATTCGTACATAGAGACAGACAGTCAGAAACAAACACACATACAGATATATATATATATATATATATATATATATATATATATATATATATATATGTATATATATATATATGTATATATATATATATATATATATATATATATATATATATATATATATATATATATATATATTTGTGTGTGTGTTCGTGTAGTATGTGTTTACTTCTTGACACATTCCTAGAACAGGTCCAGCTGCCAGGGGCTCCTCCCCACATGTAACAGGGGAGGGAGTTGCGGGGGAAGACTGACTATTAATAGAGACAGAAAAAAAATCAGGTTTTATGTATTATTTTCTATCTATAGAGAAATATGCGTAAAATGCTAAAAGAAGGGAGAAAGAAAGGAATGATAAAAGAGTGATAAAGATAAGTGATGATTACAGGGATTGAGGAAGTAAACAAGATTTATTTTGAAATGTTATGTAATTATTTTTAATTAGGTTCCGGTTTTACGTCACGAACTCCCTTTTCAACCAAGGGCTAGTACGGTTGCCTTCTTGCGAAGGACTTGTTTTGGCAGATGTAATCGTTACCCTGAGTGCATGCCCTTGCTAACCTTTTTATTTAAGTATTTTTATTTTATTTGATATATTAATGAAGCAATGGAGAATAGATTAGACAAAATAAGATATACTTATTAAATTGGTCTTGCATGCCATCAGTTTACTCGATATAATTTTCTTCTTCTCCCGGACGATTTAAATGCCGCCTCTCTAAAGGGCGGTTTACACGGTCAAACGGTTCGTCGAACGCGGTTCGACAGACAAGTGTTTGAAATGATGTTCGAACGTGTGAACGGGGTATTTGGTTGTCGAACACGTTCCGTGTTCGACATCCAAATACCCCGTTCACACGTTCGAACATCACTTCAA
Organism: Halocaridina rubra; assembly: GCA_037179515.1. Taxonomy (NCBI): domain Eukaryota; kingdom Metazoa; phylum Arthropoda; class Malacostraca; order Decapoda; family Atyidae; genus Halocaridina; species Halocaridina rubra. Next base: position 27,393 of record JAXCGZ010010356.1, on the reverse strand, counting down.
ACACTTGTCTGTCGAACCGCGTTCGACGAACCGTTTGACCGTGTAAACCGCCCTTAATACTCATTTTTATTAGTTTTCCTATTTTTGCTCATTAAATTCTTGTTTTCCATCTTTTAACAATATGCTGCTTCCATTTCTAATAATAACAATGCTACTGCTACTACTGCTACTACTAATAATAATGATAATAATAATAATCATAATAATGTTAATAATAAAAATAATAATAATAATAATAATAATAATGATAATAATAATAATAATAATAATAATAATATTGCAATACTGATCTTTTCAAAACGAATAACGAGAATATAAGATGACATTTCTACATCTTTATATATATAAATTTTATTAAGTAAGGAATAGAGAGAGAGAGAGAGAGAGAGAGAGAGAGAGAGAGAGGAGAGAGAGAGAGAGAGAGAGAGAGAGGAGAGAGAGAGAGAGAGAGAGAGAGAGGGAGAGAGAGAGAGAGAGAGAGAGAGAGAGAGAGAGAGAGAGAGAGAGAGAGAGAGACTATTACAATAGAAAAAGGCACACAGCAAAGATACTCAATTTCGAATCGCTTACATATTGACAATATTAAAGCTATAAAAAGAAAAACATCGCAATGGATATATATTTTTTTGATTTGAACAGTCTTAATGCCCTATGATCTTTCAAAGCAGTTGTGATCATGTTCCATAGAGTTTTTATTTTTACTTCAACTTTCACTCGTAACAGGACTAATCGACCTTGATTTTGCAATGTTAAACGTCGAGCGCATTAAGAACGGGTTGCCGCAGGGGTTCCATTCCTGTTCCCAATGAAAGAGCATCAACAGAGGTTTGTTCTTGTTCTCTGTGACCCCGAATGAAAATAATAATGGCGTCCAGAATTTTTTATGTTTGACCGGGAAGATGGAGAGGCAATGAATAGGGAGGCCGAGAATAACAGTGATGAGAAACCACAGCAGAAGAAGAATAAGACTGCAGACAGAGGAAAGGGGCTTTCCTTGGATGCCAATGTCCTCGGGGATAAGGTATCTTGGTGAGGATGTTGAGTTATGGAACTATGAAATTCTAAAGAAAATCTACCAGTCAAATGTTGACATCTTTAAATCGTGGTTATTCGGAAAATATTTGTTATGCCGTAATTAAATCTTGGTTGCTAATTAAAATTTGCTCTTACTTATTTTGGTGTATGCACATATTAAAAAAATTATGAAACAAGAGCATAAGATATTTAAGTAACAGAATTACCTATATAAGATCTAACTGATTCCAATGAAAATCTAACAGCAAAATCTCGGCGTATCTAACTCGTGAGAGCTAAGAAAATAAGCTCTTTGTAACGTATTTTGATCTGAATATGTAATACTGTATAGATGGCAAAATCTTAAGGTAGAAAAGCCTTGCCCATTTAGTCTGTGAGTGACCCAAGCAGGGTGGTGAGGGGAAGTGTGGTAGCCTTTTATCCCCAAGAAGGTAAGAAGAGTGATCGAAATATTGTATATTAGATTCTGTTTAATGGGGGTTTGTCACTTTTACATGACTTGTGATAAAGAGAATGCAAGAAATTTTGACACACTGATTATCTATAAGAAATTTATATGGTGATTCTCTTAAATTTTAACTTGTGGTAACAGAATATATTAGAAGATATATATATATATATATATATATATATATATATATATATATATATATATATATATATATATATATATATATATATATATATTTATACATATATACACACATACATATAAAAAAGAATAAAATTAATCCAAACTACACAAAAACTTATAAGCATATAGTGCTCTCTGCTATATAGTTTCTGAGCAATTTACTCTCTCTTCCAGGTAGTTGCCTAGAGATCCAGCGACTGACACTAGTTGGAGGTCGAGAAGATTACATAAAGGCGTCTTCCAATACTAAATACGTGTTAAATTGCGCCCACAGAAGTGGTTATGATGATCCCGTGGTGAATGTGGAATGGTTTCTACACGGCGCCCGTGTCTATGAGTGGCTGGCAAGTAAAAATGACGTCACAGGTAATCAAATGGTTTTATTTTCTGACTTTATGACTCAAGAGCAGAGGTTCCCAACCTATACTATGCCCCGCACCTAATAAAGATATTCGAATATGAAGACGTCTTAATTTCTGGCATATGGCTGAGTGATAACTCTTCCCTCACGAGTCAATTGAAACATGTTACTCTTCGTCGCTCTCCGTGACATTACATGTCGCTCCTCCTGGGCATGAGGTACCCTTGCTTTGAAGCAGATTTTGCAGAGATTTAAATGTCGATGATGTAACTGGTAAATCTGTTCCGTATGTTAGATTTCTTTATAGTAGAGTATAGTTTAGATAGGGATTTATGATACACGAGATTACATCCTCTTATTTTAGGCTTTAAAAAGGGATTTTTGAACTGTGAAATCACGATAAGTTTAAAGAACGTAAATCACAGTGATTTATATGTCACAATGAGTACTCATTCCAATGGAGGTGGAAACAGACATGTCAGAGCTGGGGGAATTAAGGTTAATGGAGTATGATTTTAAAGAGTTATACAAAGGCTGAAGTTGTATTTAATTCAACTAGTTTAAATCAATCTTGGAAAAACTTTGAATCTCACTCAAAACTACTTAATTTTTTTGAGTGAATGCTAACTTGTTATTATATGATATTGATTTATGGTAAATTGATAAAGCAAGTGAGAAAAATATTTTCCTAGAGAGTATTTAAGGAACTAATTATCATCTATCTGTTGCCAATAACATAATACTACTGAAAAGACATTGTTAAGTACTTAACTTCGAACATTTTCTGATAATTATGATGAATGATGCAATATTAGTAACTAATAATCATTTAGCATTAGATACATAAGTAAGTCAATATATTCTGAATATTATTCATATGACCAAACCTATGTCCATTAAACATATTTCCTTTACACCCCAAGTTTCTGGTGTTTTGCTTGGATGCGTGGATAGCCGACCGAGAGAAGACCCCCACAACTTACATTTTACGAAATTGGAATACTACCTAGCTGGCAATTATACTTGCAAAGTGTCTTCAGCTACTAGGACAGAACAGAAAACATTCTATCTGCATGTAGTTGGTGAGTAATCTATTTTGTGTCCTCTTCAAAGCTCGCAGCTCTTACTCTGTGCTTTATTTCCTCATTCGCAACATACTCAAGGTGTTCTCTTTTCATATGAAGTGTTCTGTCCATATATCCTACAGCTCACAGCTCTTTCTTTGGGTTGTTCTCTCTCTCTCTCTCTCTCTCTCTCTCTCTCTCTCTCTCTCTCTCTCTCTCTCTCTCTCTATATATATATATATATATATTACATATATATATATATATATATATATATATATATATATATATATATATATATATATATATATATATATATATATATATATATATTATATATATATATATATGACTGTAGAGTAGGGGTGTTATGAAACCTATTCCAAAGAGCAATTTCCCATCCTTTCTCAAAAAATTTCAAAATTCTACAGACATGTCTCCAGCACCCTATGAGACCAACGTAACACTCCTAAAAGCCATGCATCCAAAAGAAGAGAATCCTGAAGACCCTAAATACATCACGTACGATGTTGAGGCACCTCCAACCGTAATGGCACCTGCAGAAGAGCAACAAAAATATGAAGATGAAGATGTGTCTTTTGAGGACCCCGAATGCACTCTTGTTTGGAGCTTCCAGACACCGGCTATCTATCCAAAACCTAATGTAACATGTGGATATTATTCTTTTGACCACGATGATGTTGTCCATTACCTACCAGCCGGGCTCACACTGCACAAATTTATGAACCAGACGTGGAAAGCTTCTTTTCAAAATACGCGCGTCCAGGTGAGAAGGAAGATTGTTACACTACGCTGTTCTGAAGTGCACTGTACTTTACGATGCTGTATCATATTTCCTTGTACAATGTTGGAGAGGATTATGATGTCGTTCGTTATTTTCGTATTTCTCTACTGTAACGTAACGAAATGAATTTTCTCTTAGTTACTTTGCTGCGTTGAATTACACTGTACCATACGGTGCAATACAGTTTTTAAGTAATTTCACTGTAAAGTATTCTATAATTTTCCCATCCAATGCAGGTAATGGATATTCCAGTTAATCATCGCCTTGGCTGTAGTGTCCGCATTCCAGGAACGAATTACCGACAAATGATTATGATGGAAGATGATTTTATAATAGATACACTGAGTAAATATTTTCATTTGAGTCATTTTGATAGCCTAATCATGCTTTTATACTCATGACATTCTTCAGGAAGTTTTAAGATTTGCTTTTGATATATTTTTGTGGTTTTAATGTAATTTTTCTTAAATACTTTAAAAAATATTTTTACCTTTTATTTCTTCATTATTTTTCGAAGCATTCTTTAGTCTGTTTATCGCTTGCATATAAATAGGTAGACCTAGTTACCTACCCACCCACTCACCAGCTTACCTCACTACCTTCTTACTACCTATTTATCTACCTACCTAACTGCCTACCTACTTACCTACCTACCTACCTTCCTATCAATTGTATAGCCTATCTACTTTTACAGTCGATTCTGATGGCTGCCCAGATGTGAATTTCTTGGGTGCAAAGAAAGGTCTGGTTGTGTCAAAAGCTGATTCCCATATGAACTGTCGAGGGCAAATCTTACCAAGCGTCAGAGAGGGCCCAGCCATTGTTTCACTCAGGTTAGTCATTAGTTTTTTCTTTATATTTTTAGGGTTCTGTACTAAAAACCAGGGAAATGGAAAAAAATCTATGTTAATAGTGTCTTAAAAAATAGTGTCTTAAAAAAAAAAAAAAAAAAAAAAACACACACACACACACACTGACAGCGATAATATTCTCCTGATTCTATAGTTTGTCTAGGGCAGGTGAAATGACAATACATCGTGGGGGAGGCACGTCACGAGCTATTGTCAGCACTATGGTTAACCGAAGGATTATTATTTGTCTAATGCAAGGCAAATATCTCTGTTATTAATAATATTTATTATTATTATTATTATTATTATTATTAATATTATTATTATTCCGTTACAGCTGTCCATACAGGCAATGGGCCCATTTCAGCGACGGAACGAAAGAACCCAACTGGTTCATGCAGCTCTCTTGTTATGAATATGAACAAAAATGGCGGACCTATCACGTGGGTGACAGCAACAAACAAGGGGAATTTGTCGACCTAGAGGAAATTCCCATGTGTGGTAAGGAAATCTTGACTCTAAATTCTATAAAAGAGGTATTTTTGAATTAAAGTATTATATCTATATTCACAGGCCGATATCCGCTTGTGAGGAGGTTGGGTGATCGAGACAAACTCATGCCCATACTTGGGTTCTGGTTGAAGCTTTCCTACCAGAATCTCCTTAAATGCTTTGACTCTTTGCGTTAAGCCGATAAGAAGAATGGGATTCCCAGTTTCTTTATTTCGTCCAAACTAATTAATTTTCACCACACGTATTGGAACAAGCGGATAGTATTCCCCTTATTAGGAGAGTGGCCAAGTCAAAGTACACACCTATTCTAGGTTCAGGTGGAAGTTTTCCTACCAAAACCACCTCGTATGCATTGACTTTATTGTGGGAGGAAATTCTAAAAGAAGATTCCCTGTTCCCTTGCTCCACCCATTATGACTTTTGCGACTGGCAGGGGAACAGGGGGCTGTATTCCCCTTGTGTGAGGGTGATCTAGCCAAAGCACAAGTCCATTCTAGATTTCTGGTTGGAGTTTTCCTACCAGAATTTTTTCGCATACCTTGGCTCTTTTTGCTAAACAGATGCAAAGAAGCGCAATATTAGTTCCCTCCTCGCACCATTAGATGACTATTGCGACAAGCAGTGGAACATGGGGGCGGCACACCCCTTGTATGGGGGAATCCAAATTAAAACCCACGCCCTTTCTAGAGTTTTGGTTGGAGTTTTAAACCAGAATCATCTTGTGTACCGTGACTCTTCGTTAGAAAAATACGAAGAGGGGATTCCAGTTATCTTGCTTCACTCCATTTAGTCGTATTGCCCTTGTAATGAGGATGGCCCAGTCAGGCTTCATAGGATTCTGATTAGTCTCTCCACCAAAGCACCCTCGTATGTCTTAACTCCCTCTGGGAGGAAAGTATGGAAGATGGAACTCCAATTTAAGTTACTTTGCTCCATTTAGTAGACTTAAACGGCATGCAAGGGTGTGATAATTTTTACTTCCATCCCAGAAAATGAAAGAAAATGAATAGATGAAGAAAATAAAAGAATGAACTCTGGAAAGCAAAGGTCACTCGGATAAAAGGTCACTTGGATAAAGATTATTAATAATTACTAGCTGTTTATTTTATTTATTTTTTTATATTCTTGAATGTGGCTTGGGGATCTTTTTCCTTATCAAACATATATTTCGCGCAGGTTGTCCTGCATGGTGGACTCATATATCATGATTATTTTTCAGGGATTATCAGAGGGCAGCGGTACATCAGTGGTAAAGTGCGCGAGTTTCGAAATGCTACCGCGGGTTCGTTCCCACCGCAGGGCGCCAGAAATGACATCCAGCCTTAATCTACAGCTCTAACATTTGTGTCCATCCGCATTCGAATGGGAACTAACTGTTACATAAAATGGTGCTTACAGTGAAAGGGGCTATCAAATACTAAAGGGGGGTTTAAACGGTCAAACGATTAGTCGAACGCGGTTCGACAGACAAGTGTTTGAAGTGATGTTCGAACGTGTGAACGGGGTATTTGTCGAACGTGTTCGACAACCAAATACTCCGTTCACACGTTCGAACATCACTTCAAACACTTGTCTGTCGAACCGCGTTCGATGAACCGTTTGACCGTGTAAACCCCCCTTAAGACTTGCTAAACGAGCTTTTCTTCATGCATTATCAAATCCCGAGCACATGGTATATTATTCAATGAGCCTGCTAGGTTGACAATTAGTACAACGAGAAACGCAAGTCCCACCGTGAGGTGTCAAATTGCATCTTGGAGAAGAGGTTTGAACCCTATGTGTTTAGCACCGTTTCATGTGTCTCATTTAGTTCCCATTCGAAAGGGGGTGGACACAGACATATTGAAGCCAGGGGATTAAGGCTACCGTATGACCACAGTCCCCAGTTCAGCGTCTCTTATAATCTCTTTTAATATGCATACGGAGTTAAAAAATCTTATTCTGTAGGGACGAGGTTGATGTCCACTTTAGCAGTATCTAATATAAAATTATTTACATTGTTAGTAATTTGTAAATAATATAATTTATTTTTTATTTTTTGCAGACAGCGCAGTTGGTGCGGGCCAGGGCATCAATGGTAGCATTCTAATGACATCACTGTTGCTACTTTTCTTCTTCTTCTTCACTTCAAAGAATCACTGACCCAGAATATATATCGCTCTAGTGCCATAGCTTTTCGAAATTTATTGCCATATTTTCCTATATGTGAGTGAAGAGTGGTGGAAAGTTCTTCAATATATGTGGAAGATTTAAATACATTCACACATCCGTGTTTTATATACTATAAGCGATGATTTGGATATCTACGTATATTGTGTTTCCAAAAACCCAAATATGGCCAGTATGTGTGTGCAAGACCAGTATATTGAAAAGCTTTACTGTAGAAGTGATGATAACACTAATGCTTTTCTTTTTTGTCGAATTACACTGTGGGTAATCCAAGCAGTGTGGTGGAGTGGAGGTGGGAGAGTTGTGGTGACCCTTGTATATCCTACGAGCTAAGATGGAAAAGATGAGATGGATAAGATTTCTGGCAAAAGCATGCTTTGACTCGGCCACTCTTACAAGGGAATTAGTTCTTTATACATGTATATGTGTATACTTATAAGTAAAAATGCATTTAGCATATAATGAATACACCTGAATATAAGTTACAAACTCATATATGTTAATTATTAAGTGTCTTTAATGAGATCTGAAGGATATTTAAAAGTGCATGGCGCGCTTGTGTCGCTAAATATTAATGTTTGCTACATATAATTAGCTTATGTGTATCTGTGACTAAAATCCTATTCATATTCAGCCAAGGGATATATTTTATAACATTTGTGGATGTTTGATGAATATTTTAGAGTAAATATTCCATATATAAATCTTTTAATATTTTGCTTGTTTTTTAATTAGAATACAAAACAGCGACGAAAAATAGTTGTAAAGGTGTCTCCTTCTTTATCCAAACTTAGCTATGAGTAAATAACGGACTAAATAGAAAACAAATAAATAAATAAATAAACAATATTTGAATAGATATATAAGTAATAAACTATATATATATATATATATATATATATATAATATATATATATATATATATATATATATATATATATATATATATATATATACACACACTGCATTTTTTTTCAGCTGGGTCAATATATCCTTTTATCTTTGGTCTCATCTGATATAATGCTAAGCTTTAATAATTGAATTTGGGCTCTAATGTCTCTTCAGTTCTCTTCGTAATATAAATACTAATATCTACAAACATTTTGCGAACTTTAGAAAGCAGAACAGAGTGTTTCTATTTTTTTAAGGACTTAAATACTGTAAAAGAATTATAGGTACAAAATACCTTGTCACTTGAGAACCCCCAAGGACTTTCATGGAATTCTGAGGATCCTTTTAGGACCTACACGGGCCCTTTCGGACCACACAGATTCCCACGGACTCCTGGACCATCATTTAAACTGCAGGGTTGGCTAAACTACAAATTCGATATAAATCCTGAGTGATACTATACACCATGTGTCACAATTAGTGCCCATTCTAATGGGGGTGGACACGGACAGACTGGAGCAGGAACTTTAAGGTTTGGATGCCCTTCCTTACGTCCCTTGAAGGAATCGAATCCGCGTTACTTGCTTCACGAATCTAGGGTGCTCTACCACTGAATAATGCAACCCCCTTAAATCCAGAGTGATGGTAGTAACATAAAATTATAGATAAGGTGGGACAAAATTACATTTGGATTTTAGTTTTCGCGATATTTGGACGAAATAAACATGAAATGTAACGGGCAGTAAAATATTTACACTGTGCTAAATTTTAAATACAAAGGCCAATAACATGTTTGGTTTTACAAGTGATATATATATATATATATATATATATATATATATATATATATATATATATATATATATATATATATATATATATATGAACAATATAATCCTCACACAAGTAATTCGTTGATATACGGGATAAAAAGTTGCAAAAAATACATTCAATGAGGAATACTTGTTAGACATTTACAACTAACAAAGCACACACACACGTGTGTGTGTGTAAAATTAAACAAGTATATAAGTTCAATAACTTAGATATACTTGCTCATACGATACAATTATTCCTATTGACGTCATATAATTCATTTAAGTGTACTTAGGCGTATTTTATATATGTTCAGTGCAGCTATTTCCTGTATTTCTAGAGTACTAGAGAGTACTTATACTCTGTAATGCGAACTAAATTTCATTAACTTTGTGCGAAGTATTTTATTAAGGTACTCGGTGTTTATTAGCATAATTAAATAAGTGCAGAATGTTAAATTACTGTTCTGCGTACTTAATAATTATAATTAAGACTTAATTAGAATTTAATTACTGTAACGGATACTTAGTTATGTAAGTAGCTTCGTAGAGAGTACTTAATTACAGTACTGAGTACTTAAATAATGTACTTAAGTCAATGAAGAGTACATGGAATACTGTCCTGAGTACATATTGACTAATTCTCTCTGGGCAAACTGTTATTGTTGCACTAAAAATAACCTATGTATTTCAGTTATAGTCCTGGGTATCTAGTTTAATGAAATTAATTCTGTGCAGAGTTCTGTAATTAAGGCACTGGATACGTCATTACTGTAATTAACACCATGTTATACACTCATCCACATGCAGTATCACCATTATTTCACTCAATTATTGTAATAAAGTAATTAAAAGGAATTATGTTTTATTTATCATTTATATAGATTTGATGCGATGGGAGAGTTTATCTAACATTCAGAGCTCTCTCTCTCTCTCTCTCTCTCTCTCTCTCTCTCTCTCTCTCTCTCTCTTATTGTCTTCCCTCTTAATGCAATTGCTAGAATCTATCCAATGTTGGACTTGTGCTTCCTCTACCTCCAATAGCTCATTTGCTTTTACTACCTCCGTGTTCCCCTTTCTCATAATGGTCGACTAAATGGGGTGGAACAAGAGACCTTGGATTCAACAGTATACGCCACCCAATGAGTTGATAATTGACATTATGGTTTACAAATTATTTTGTGAAGTGTATTCAAATTCTGCTTCATATAATATAATATTAGGTTAGGATAGCTTTGGTTAGGTTAACTCCTCCATTTAGGAAACGAGTTGTGGTATTAGGTATTTTGACAATTATTATTTCAATTTGTGTGAAAGTAACTATTTACCAAAATAAACACATAAAGAACAGAATTTTAACATAAATAAATATGATTAGTTAAAATAATAATTAACTTTCCTATATTATGAAATTCGAGTACAAACGATATATATAACTTACTTGTGAAGTTACCCATTAAAATAAATATTGACAATTTTCTTTGATGACATTCAGGTTTAGTAAAGAAAACGAGTCTACGTTATTTTAGCGCAAACTACAGTAAACTTTTCACCTCTATCGCGTTTAATAATCTAGTTGCATATTTGCCAAATAAAACATTGTTCATTTTCTTCGATATACTTTTGTTAAGAGAAAACAAATATCTAAATATAATTTTTAAGGTATAAACGACCAACAGATTAAAAATCTAAATTTATACATGAAAATAGTGAATAAAGCAATAAAGCTAACGAATATATTATTAATTACTACCAAGGTCTCAATATAATAAAACCTTTCCACTTCCTCAAATAAGCAAAAATCTTAGGCCGCTTTCACACCAAAGTGGCACGTCGCACGTGGCATGCCACGTGGCACTTCAGTTGAAAACGAACATCCGGAAATATATGAAACCTTTCACACAGAAGTGACGTGACACGTCCCATGTGCCACGCCACTTCTGTGTGAAAGGTTTCATTTATTTTCGGATGTTGGTTTTCAACTGGCGTGCACGTGGCATGGCACGTGCGGCGTGCCACTTTGGTGTGAAAGTGGTCTTACGTTTAAGTTACTACAAATACAATTCACATTAAAGTACTGCTTATATAAAGTTTTGGCAAATGCTCAATTTCACATTAACTTCGAGTATAAAAGAAAAAAAATCCATTGTCAACTCATTCCTTGATTAAGGGTGAAAATACGTAAAGAACCTTACGAAGCAGAACCAAATATAAAAATAAATGTCATAAGTATAATTTAGAACTTTGGGAGAGAGAATAATCATTTATCAAAGTCCAATTCCAGAAAGAAAAATTACAAAACAGAAACAAAGATTAAAATGAAGAGGACTGCATAGAAAATAAAGGTTTAAGTAAAAAGAAAATATTCGCAAAATACATTCAGAAATACTTTTGTATAACATATATTCTGTGAAAAACAGCGTATAATAAATGAGTAAAATGAACTTTAATCGTATGCCCTAAATACTAATTCAACACATAAGAAAAAGAATAACAAGGAGGTCCAGTCGGTAACTGCCGTAGAAAATACTAAACCTCCTCATAATACACATATGAAAGATCATAGGATAATATTAGAGAACATCCGCTTTTCAACTATAAAAAACGCAAATTGTTTATGAAACTAAATGCTCATAGGGCTATGTGGCCTGATGATATATTCACTTATATACTTAAGAAATGCATTGCACCCTTTATGACACTATGTTTCATACTTGAGAAGTCACAGGAATCTCGGGAGATTCCAAGGTGATGGTAACAAGTGAAGTGGGTAGATGTCTTCAAAAAGAGGAGAGAGAACTCTAAATAACAGGCCTGTTTCACTGGCTAGCATAGTTTGCAGAATTTTGGAGAAACTACTGATAGGAAACATTTCTCTTCTCTTGGAGTCCTTCAACTTTTTGTTGTTGAGACAACATGGCTTCAGAGAAAACAGGTTTATGGCTAAAAAAAATCACAAAAATTTTATGATGAGAAAAGCTTCATCTTACAAGAAAGAAAGGGCTGAGCATACTGCATATTCTTAGATCTTCAAAATTATGAATTTGCAAGTAAAGGAAAGAAAAGGTGCATATATATATATATATATATATATATATATATATATATATATATATATATATATATATATATATATATATATATATATATATATATATATATATATATATATATATATATATATATATATATATATATATATATATATATATATATATATATATATATATATATATATATATATATATATATATA
>JAXCGZ010010356.1:5000-10000 GCA_037179515.1 Halocaridina rubra | reverse complement strand
TATAAAATAAAATCGCAGTTCATTAGGAACGAGTTGTCAGCAAGGCACTGCTAAACTTGGATTTTTTAAGAAAATTTACTTATCATTCTGTGGATAAATATTTATAACGAATAGATATATTAGGGGGGGGGGGGCGCGGTAGCTCAGTGGTAAAGAGCGCAAGTAGGAGATCAATTACTGCAGGTTGGACCCCAGCTCCAACAAGTGCATGTGTGTTTGCTCTTATTTGAATGGAGACTGAATGAAACACATGAATAAAGTACATCATTGCAAATATGTATATTAAAAAAACAAAACAAAATAACAACAACTAAGTTTTAAATGGAAGACTGAAATTTTAGTGTAAATTATATGCCAGGGCCTTAGTAAAAATACGATATCCGAGCTTTGCAATTAAAAGCCAAAATTATCCTGTTACTATAAGCTTTTTCTCTTGTCTAGAGTCCTCTTCACTTAATATGCACAAGAGATCAAATATCTTAAACACTTTGCCTATTCATAGTGACTAAAATATTTAAAAAAATTTAAGATAACTTTGGGGAAATTGTAAACAATGAACTGCACCCTAAAATAAAATATTATGGAACAGAATAATGAAATTTACCATCGTAAAAATCCGAAGGTAGAAGCTAGACACATTTAAATTTCACGTGCCTCAACGAAGGTCAACTGGTAACAGCTGTCGTCACAGTAAGTCATCAGGTCAATTATTTTTAGTTGCTTTGAATGACACTCTTTGCTAAAAGTCAACTGGAAAATGAGAGAAAGATTATGAGTGTCTCGCGTGTTAGTAGACTCTGTCATCTGAGTTAAAATAGTAAGTATATCATTAGAAATGTGACGTTAATAGCGAAACAGTGTCTCCGCAATCTATGGTTTCACTAAGTGAAATACTGCCAGTCTTGCAATAAAATTTATAAAAATTCAAGAGGCCGTAATTCGCCTTGTAAAGGGAGTGGCTAATTGAAGCAGATTTCTTTATCACAAGACAAAGAATGCGAGTCGCTAAGTGGTAATCCCTCTTTTACACGACCGCTGGGCGTTAGGAAGGGCAACCAACAATAGTTCTCCAGCTTCAAATATATATATATATATATATATATATATATATATATATATATATATATATATATATATATATATATATAGAGAGAGAGAGAGAGAGAGAGAGAGAGAGAGAGAGATTATATGGGGCAGAGAAAGCACAACTTCTCACACAGAGAGAACCCACCTATCTCCAAGAAAGATACATGAAAATGCAGTTAAAACTTGAGATAACTATGGGAGGTAGAGTTCGTTCAACTCCTCATTTAGACAGAAGCCACTCATATTCATGAAAAATGAGAAAAAAAGTAATATAAAATATAATGAAAAAGAAGAAGGAAAGAGAGAACGTACTACAGGAGGCAGAGGACACAACTCCTCACCTAGATAGAGCCCACCCATCTCCAAGAAAGAGAGAAGCTAATGCAGAATAAGAGAAAAAGAGTGAATGACTTCTGGTAAGCAGAGGTTACCCAATTCCTCACTTAGATAGAAAACACTCTCTGCATTTACAATATAGATTAAGAAAAAAAAAAAAAAACCGTCCATCATTAAAAAAACGCAACACGCGTGCAATCTTGTCCCAGGATCGAACTCCGTATATAAAATTTTACCCCATATTTTATGACTCATAACAGCACACTTCAAACCACATCCTCATATCCAATGGTTTATGAAAATCGTAAGTAATAAAACCAACGTGGCTCTATTCCTCACCCACGTAAGTATGCCTGTCAGTATATTATCATTTCTACGATCTCCTAATATCCACTGACATAAAATAATATTTTACATAATTCTTATCCGTAGTATGATGTAAACCTGCGCGGTCGCTGCAGCTAACTCAGCATGCACAAGGAGTACACCATTAACTTTGAGGGACCGACGGAATATTATTTTTTTTTAATAACTAATCGGTTTGTTTGTCATTATGCCCCATTCAAGTGGGGGTGTACACAAATATGATGCAGCTGGAAGACTAAGCCTGTATGCATTTCCTAAGGAACCACGGTGGGGTCGAACATGCGTTAGTTGCCTCCCCACTTACGCTCCTTATCATTGAGCTATCGGGGCACCCAATAATAATAATAGTATATATATATATATATATATATATATATATATATATATATATATATATATATATATATATATATATAGATAGATAGATACATACATACATACATATAGATAGATAGATAAATGAGAGAGAGAGAGAGAGAGAGAGAGAGAGAGAGAGAGAGAGAGAGAGAGAGAGAGAGAGAGAGAGAGAGAGAGAGAGAGAGAGAGAGAGAGAGAGAGAGAGAGAGAGAGAGAGAGAGTCAAAAGTCAAAGTCAAAAATTTTATTCCATCAAAAATGGCTATTACATGATAATTAATCTAATTACAAATTACAATGTAAAATGTCAAAATAAAACAAATGAAATTTGCAAAGCACAAAATCAAAATATTTACACATTAAAATAAGCATACATGGGAGGATAATAATGAGACTAAAATCACTTATTAAGTAGGTGATTTAAAAGATGAGATTTAAGTGAGGGTAATGTTTGGCAGCTTCTTAAGTTTGCGGGTAAAGAGTTCCAAAGTCTCGGGCCCATTACATTTAAGGCTCTTGCCCCAATATCAGTGGAAGTTCTGGGCACGTAAAAAGAATTCTGATATCTGGTGTTGACGTTATTGATACGCACTTGATTAACTGTTGGCAATGAGAAGAGCCATTCCGGTAATATTCCATGATTTATTTTAAAAACTAAAAGACAGATATTATATATGAACTTCATGTCCATCCTTAGCCAACCCAATCTCTCAAAGAGGGGAGTCACGTGATCATATTTATGCACCCCCCCTATGGCAACTCTTGCAGCAAAATTCTGGAGCCTTTTCACTCGTAACATCTGGGTCTTAGTCGTGGAACCCCAAACACTCAGACAGTAGTTGAGAATACTTAAAATCAATGTTTGTACTACAATTACCCTACAATCAGGCTCGAATCTTTCATAGACTCTGTTCAAGTAAATAAGAGTCCCGTTCACTTTTTTATGTAGTTCATCGATATGAAAATTAAATGTCATGGTACTGTCCATAATAACTCCTAGATTTTTAACCTTATTAGATGGGAAGAGTGAAACATTGTTGAAATTTATACTGATGTTCTCAGGAATGCGGGACAGGTATTGATTTGATCCAAAAATAACAAATTTAGTTTTATTTTCGTTCAGTAAAAGACCATTATTGTTAAAATAACTTTTGGCACAGTTTAATATATCTTCAGCCCTTTTTAAGATTTCAGGAATTCTATCAATGTCACCAGTAAGCATAATCTGGGTGTCATCAGCATACATAACAAGTAGGCAATCTCTTATAAATTGAGGTAAATCATTAACATATATTAGGAAAAGCAGAGGACCCAAAATTGAACCCTGAGGAACGCCAAAACTGATATCTAAAGAAGAAGAGAGAGTCGAGCCCATTCGAACTGATTGAATTCGATCTTTCAGATAATTTTCGAGAGAGAGAGAGAGAGATATTTATATGTGTATAACATATATATATATATATATATATATATATATATATATATATATATATATATATATATATATATATATATACATACACACACGCACATTTGAATAAATATATACATTAACAAACATGTAACGTAGCCTCGTAAATTCAGCCATGCATCATGGCATTACCGCAGGAAGGCAAATGGCTGCATGACCAGATGGAAGTACTCATTAAATCTTGGCACACATAACTCACCCCCCCCCCGCCCCTCCCTCAGATTATGACATCATAAAACGAACACTGAAAGCGAAACTGCCGAGAAGCCCAATATTGGATACTATTATTCTCATAGCATCTATATATATATATATATATATATATATATATATATATATATATATATATATATATATATATATATATATATATATGGATTCGGTTTTACGTCACGAACTCCCTTTTCTACTAAGGGCTAGGACGGTTGCCTTCTTACGAAGGACTTGTTTAGGCAGATGTAATCGTTACCCTGAGTGTATGCCATTACTAACCTCAGTCCGTGATGGGGAGCGAACCCTCGACCTGCTGCCTCAGAGTCGCAGACGCTACGTTTATATATATATATATATATATATATATATATATATATATATATATATATATATATATATATATATATATATATATATATATATATATATATATATATATATATATATATGCTCGTTCTTATCAAATTATTAGAACTGCGACATTAACAAAAAGACAGTGTTATGTTTCTTAATCTACTGTTCTGTTCTCAATCTGCTTACACCTACTTTTTACTTTGTCTAAAACAATATCATTGAAGGAGTCTCATAACTAGACAAATCAAAAGTGACATAGCTGAGAAAAAAAAGAGAGAAAAAAATCATTATGCTACGTCATAAATCCAGGCACGGATATTACTCTCATTTCATCCCAACAAGATGGTTTTCAATGACATAACTCTTTCAGTGAAGAACACACACATATACAACACACACACACACACACACACACCACACACACACAAACATAGGCCTTGATCTGCCAAGTAAGGGGAGAAGCTGAGTAAAGGCACACAAATTAACAAATATCCAATTCACCCCAATAATTCCTCTGAGCTCCTTAGGGAATAAGGGTCACCACAATCCCTCCACAATCGATTTGCTTGGACCGTCCACAGGGTAACTGGGCAAGGAACTTCCGTCCTGTAGCCCGACAGCCGTAGTTGGATTCCTCCACCTCATCATCTCATGGCAACCCCTTACCCCCACCTGCCCAAGTTTATGACGATAAGAAGGTGTGGAAAGTTCCTTTGGCCCTCATCACTTATTTATGGTATTTCTCTATCCATCCCTCTTTCTAGCTTTCTCTCTCTCTTCTCTGTTCCACTGACATACCACATGCACCCAATAATCTA
>JAXCGZ010010355.1:25000-34543 GCA_037179515.1 Halocaridina rubra | reverse complement strand
ATGACCTCATATAGTGTCAAACATATTAATGTATATGTTTACCATAAGATAATAAAGTTTAGAGGCTTTAGCATTGGCCTACTTACAAATGCTATTCAGTACATGATACTGTGTCATAATGAACACTTCCGATTAGCAAAGTAAAAGCAACATTACCTAGAATATATGCCAAGAATTTGATACACAGGTTTCGTACGACTCCCAGGATCAGCAATATCTTGGTAGAGTATGCTGTGCTCCAGCGCCATGGGTATGCGACATCTATCAGTGACTGATGTATTCTCTTTGTCTTCTATTTCCCTGTAATTCATAGAGATCTATTAAATACTGCTGAGGAATACTTGTGGGTCTTTGTACTTTTGAAATCCACATACAATACTTGCCAGCATACATTATGGGTATTAGAACATGAAGGGATTTATTGTACTTTATAATAATGACAGTTCAATGAAAAAGTTCTGGTGTAACAGTGGATACTTGCGTATCACATAGATAAGTACAAGAACATCAATGGCTTTACATATTACAGCTGTACTAACAGTCATATTCATATTTCCACAACCTTCACAGGTAACTAAAAAGTACCAGCACCAAGAAATTTATGTGCACAACACAACTTAGCAATCACGACCCTGCTTGGGCAAAGTTTCAAAATTAGTTTTGGATTATATTCATTACTTTAGAGAAATTTAACGCATTTCAGACAATGGTGTTAACAGCATTTTATTAAACAAGTACAATCCATAATTAGCTGTAATTCATCCTCCAATACAGAATTGAAGGAAATTATCTCTGTATGTGGCCTATTATGAGAAATGAAAATAAATGAATACCCAGCTCCAATTATTATAAAGAATATGGTTTTAATTTTTACCAGAAAAAATTATGATAAAAAACACTAAAGCATTCATGCAAAGCTCAGATCAATATTTGCTCAAACAACCAAATGTATGTGAATAATGTAAACAGCAACATATACTGCATTAATATTGAATGATTCATGACATAACTGTTATGGTCTTTGAAAAATATTCCCTTTCAAAAACAGTATAATGACTACACTAATTTGTGAAGAACTGCAAGTAACATCTATCATAAACAGAGTAACTTTACTCCTTAAACCATGATGGCCTATCTCTCTACTACAAGCATATAGGAAACAACTCTTACATGAGTAATGCTTCAATACACCCTTGTCACCTCTTCTATTACGTTTTCACACAAGAAATAATTCCAAAACTAAAAACTGCTCCTACTACCCTATACCATTTAGTCACTGCCTACGACTTTCTCCACCCAAGAGGTATGGCACAAACGTGAATATCATATGCCTGGGATACTTTGTCCTTCACACAAGATATATCTCTTTCATTGGTGTCTTACAATCCACTGGTAATTTGTTTGGAATTTTATCTTTCCCATCACATCCATAAAAAAAAATACAGTAATACTTACAAGAGGATTGGTATAAAGTCATCTCTCTTTGTAATATTTGGTGATCCCAATTTGCTCACTGCATCTCCTTGTATGAGCTGATACATGAAATTCTTAATATCCTCATTGTTTTCACTGCAGCTTGAGCTGCTGTTAAGAGTGTATATACATGCAGAAAATGCTTCGACTCCAAACAACACTTCTCCAGTAGAAGCTGCATCACATTTGCTGGATGCGTCTGGTGCCCATACAAAAAGACCTGAAGAGTCTGTCATATTAACATAGAATATACTCTCTCCAGTGATATTTGTATCACTTGTTACATTACTTACTAGAGGCTCAGTCTCAGATAAGTTGTACAAATTATTACCTGCTATATTATGTTCCGCATCCCCCTTTACAGTTACATTGCGTAGAATATAATAACCAGCTAGAAGGGGTTTTCCAATATCATACCCAGGATTGCCTGATCTTTCAGTGTAGTTTCGTATAACAAATGGAAAAATCCCATCCGAGTATTGCTCTTCCTCAGATGTTTCATTGTCAAATGAGTTCATAGTTTCATTATAAAAGGTATCATTACTGAATTCAGAAGACAAAATATAATGGAATTTTGTTTCAAAATGCTGTAAAAGAGTGACAAAAGGCTTCTTATGAGGTACTTTAATTTTCCTGGGAATATAGGAATCTCCCAAAGGAATAGTGTAATCAAGGTCTTGAAAATACTCCTTCCGCACACCATCGACAGAAACTGGAATATTACCCAGCACAATCTCCACATCAGCATTAATAAGAGAAGAGCCTCTCCAGCTAAACTTGTATACAACTTTTATCACAGTATTCTCGCACAATTGAGATACATCATTATAAAAAGGATACATATATCCATTACAATCAATGTACTCACTGTCAGTGCTCAAAAGATTACTTAAAAACTTTTCCTCCTTTTCCTTCAGTCCATTTACTTTGATAAATTTCTTAGAATCATCTATACATTTGTATGTTACACTGGTATTAACAGTCTTCAAAGTGGTCAGATCATTGATAACAGCAAGAATATAATTATCTGTATCAAAATCTTCCTGTACGTTTTCTTGAAGATAGGAACCTACTTGAAGAATGGGATGACTTTCACACACAACGGGTGATAATTCTAGGGGACAAGTATGTTTGAATTCCTCCAAGAAAAGAACAGGAGCCGATATAACACACATTCCATCTCCAAATTGCTGAGGTAGAGTTAAGACACTTCTAAAGATCTCATTATTCACAGACAAAAGAGTTTCTAAAGCAGAACTTTGGACGTAGTATGAATGATAAGTCAAGCCGAGATCTGTAGTGCCCAGGTCCTCATAGCTGTATTTGAGATTTGATAATCGTGCGATATAAAGCTGGAAGTTGCATATGATTGGTTCATTCCTGAAGAAAAGTCCCAGAAATGGGTTATTATTCTTAATGTAACAAAGAGTCTTATGCCAATGAGGTGAATAAGGTCCCATAAAATTACATATATAATCCAATTCCTGAAGAGTTTGCTGACCTCCATTTAATCCTACAAGACAAGTGAAAGATTCCATGTCATAATCACTGCAATCCTGGAAAAACAAGAGATTGAGAATTCCATTTAATCATAAATCCTGAACGAAATGCAAAAAAAAAAAAAAAAAAAAAAAAAAAAAAAAAATGGTGCTTTGTGTTGCTCATTTAATGATATAATAAATAACTTTTCCTAGTAATTTTCTATTGAAATCTTCAGCCTATATACGGTATTTTCCACTAGCAGCAGCCTATGACCAAGAAATCTTAATACGAATTTCAAGTAATAACTTATATAAAAAATAAAAACTAAAACTATATTTCTAATGGCTATATAAATTTTAAGTTGATGGCACTGATTTATTTTGACTATATTTCAACCAGTAAGTCATAATACAAAATCTCTTGTTTTCCAAGCACGACAATATCACTCGCATAAGCCAGCATGGAGCCACAACCATTTCAAACAGCTGAGGAGCAGGGCTACGGTCTACCTTGGCTGTCCTCACTTTTTCTTCTCTTCTTTTTTCATGGCATGAACACAATTGCAGGGAAGAACAGCTAAACAGGTACCATAATCCACCACTAATATTTCTTTCCACTATAAACAGAGTATGTGACTGCAATCTAGTTTCTCCCAATCCTTCCTAATATGAAAATATAATTAATTCTATGCTAAATTATAATTAAGAGTACAAACAATGAGAAAAACTTTTACTTGCACAGTATTGTGCATATATGAATGCCACAAAGACATACATGAAATTCTGTAACAATACTCGTTACACAATTTAAAAATAAATTTAACAATAAATCATTACAAAACAAACACAAAATAAAGACATCTGAGACTATTAATAAAAAACAACTGACGATATATAAAGGATAGCAGTTTAGGTACTTTAAGATTTTATATATCTTGACCCCGATGTAAGGTGAAATATCCCTGTAAATTGCAAGGTTAGGTTAGGTGACTTGCCTTGTAAATATTAAGAACCGTAAAGCACCCCAAGGTTACTCTTCTTTACAAGATCCGTACTTTACTCACATGCTAGAAAACTAAAAAAAAAAAAGGCTGTAAATGAAAACAGGGGATATTTCATGACAGTTCTAAAAGGCCTACATCTGGATAAATTAGTTAAAAGAAACTGGGAATTTGTTTTTGAGAATCTACCGTCCACACACTTCAACATTTCTATAATGATCAACATATTAGCATACCTGATCACAACAACAATTCACGTCACAATGATTTCCTTTCATGTCACATGGACATGGTGACAGAGGTTTTACAGCCGGGTCATGCAGATGACTCTCCATACGTACTCCAGCAACACTTGCTTTAGTCCAGTTGACTGCGTACTCAACACCATTCACTAGAATGCAAATAATAAAATTTTAGTACACAGTTATTAATTGATAGATATAAAAAAATACTATGAAGTCAATTATAGAACATAAAGCATTAAGAATGCATGTCCTTTCAAGAAAATAAAATATGTATTATGAAAAACTGGTGGTAATTAGCATATGTGACAAGTAAACATAATTCAAAAACTAAGCTACTAGTTCATAGGTAAGCCATGCTAAACTTTTACACATGTATAAGCCAAGTGCACTACCTTACATAGGAGAAAATATCAAGTGGCTTAGTGAAATCCCATTCCTTCAAGTTTTATTAAAGGATGTGATTTTCCAAGCATGAATAGTTTTCCTACAATTTTTCACCTTGAGGGGCATGAGTACCTACTCCTTGTTGTAAAAGTTGATTAAAAAGAGTTAAGTGATGGAGTTGCGAATCCCCTCATTTGTATTATCCTTCCACAAAGAGTCATTTTGCTTTGACTCAGACATTGCATTGTAAGGGGGATTATGCATAATGAATTTTGACAATTTCTTTTTCATACATATAATTTTTGTTTTCATGTATACAATAAAGAGCACTAAGGAGAGGATAAGGACTATGGTAGCTTTTATACAATAAAAATCTGCTTTTCTCTTAAAAAAAAAAAAAAAAGTTAGCCTCAAGTGTAGTAAAATATGATTAGGTCAAGCAAGTGCCATATTCTAATATCTGTACTATGGTG
The DNA here is from genome assembly GCA_037179515.1 of Halocaridina rubra. Classification (NCBI taxonomy): domain Eukaryota; kingdom Metazoa; phylum Arthropoda; class Malacostraca; order Decapoda; family Atyidae; genus Halocaridina; species Halocaridina rubra. The sequence continues at coordinate 29,486 of JAXCGZ010010355.1, read as the reverse complement.
GAACGGACCAGGAGTGGCAGAATCTTTGATGTAGGTCCACCCTCCAGAACATAGGAGAGGAGCAGAAAAAAAAGCCTAAACTGTCACAACCAAGACCTGCCCCTCATGGGGCACGAGAACCTGAGAGAGGCTTCTGTTACCCAGGCACTTACCTCATCTCTCAACACAATACGCACAGTAACAATTTTTCTACACACAGAAATGACTTTCTGGCAGTCATTTCTTGAAGACTCCTTCAAGACGGAGTGAATGACAATAAGAAATCACATTATAAAAGACTGCAGACCACACAATCACATGCACCACCAACACTTCATACACTCCCTGAGAGCTCTAAGGGTAAGTCCATGACTGACAGTGATCCTCCTTGCTGACTCGTTGTTCAGTCGGACAGCTCAGGGAACAACAACAACAAACATAGTGGAATATCAAAAATTACTTTAAATTTATTGAGACCGAAAGCTATTGCAATTAAAATATTTTGGGAACTAAAAAGAATATCATTAATGTCTAAATAAAAAATTTATTTATTGTCAAAGAAGTAACAAAATAAAATTACATTGATCTTTGGGAGTTTATCAGAAATATTCTCAATATTCTCTTGCAATATTCAATAACTATGCATATTTATAAGTATTAAAAGCTTTAGCATATAGTCGAGACATTATGTTCAGTTGAGGTGAGAAAGATATATATTGAGATGAGTTTTCTTTAAAACAAGCCTACTGTTTACAAAAGAGAACCTATCTACATTCTACTTAGGGTTAGGCTACTTTGTCTGGAAAGAATACTTTACTCCTTTGCTTTGTCCCCTTATTTTCCTTTTTTTATCACTACTGTAATTTAGTAATATATAGCCTACTCTATTTTAGTCAGATGGTGTTTTTTGGTATCTCTCCATTACAGTAAAGCTTATTATACCTATCATACTGTTAACATAAAAAAATGTGCTTCAGTTTACAATCACAGCTATTCCTACATTCAGCACCAAAATTATTCAGCTTGAGTAATTATCAAGCCTAAATTTCGTTTTCCAAAAGCTGATTAGAAATAATAGCCTGACATAACTGATACTTCATATTAACTAACACTAGTTTATTCAACCTATCAAAAGGAACATTAATTACATAACTTGCCTTAAAAAAGAAAAAGTTATATAATACACCAGCATTTCACCAAAAAAAAATGGTAAAAATTCTTGAGTTGATGACATTGCAGATGCATTCCACTAGATAACATTAACTATTATGATTAAAGACAGGCCACAGGATATGGAAAGTGTTCGTTTGCCATTTTGTGTCGCTTTTAATCCCCTTTCGAATGGAGATTAACAGAGTATTTACAGCTGGGGAATTAAGGCTGGACGCCCTTCCTAAACCACCACGGAGAGCTCGAACACATTTTTGACCCTTTTTATGTCCAGTGCTTTAGCTACTGAGAGTGAAATGTTATTTAGAAGGTGTAGATTGCTTGTAAATATTTTCTTTCCAAACAAAATCAAACATTCTTTCTCATTCTGAACAGCTTTCAATGTGAACTTAACAAAAAAAAATTTTCCATCCACATTTTCGTCAAAACATGAACACGTTTCCTCAGTCAAAGGATCTAGGTTAATATTCTAGGATATTATTGTTGCCAAATTTATATGCATATGTAACTTATATTGACAAACCATATCAAGGAATGTATGTTACTTAATCTGGGCCTTCATTCCCAAACCAGATTGCCACGATGGTAACTTTAGGTTTAGATATGGGACCTGTTACTGGTCAGATTTTGGGTGCTACCTCGAATACGAAAGCAGTTTGCATGATAGGTGAGAGACAAAGATTGATATTCTAAATCCTAAATAACATGGGGATATTTGAGAATTATAAACAAACATAGCAGAATTTGGATTTTGTTGAACGGTACTAACCCGAATTTGAATGGAACACTTCCTAATCCCCAAACTGGATAGACTCTACACACCATACTGAGTAACTGAATAGTTAAGGAAATTTATGCTGATACTGTAACATTACCATATAAAAAAAGCATTGTTAATAAAAAGATGCATATCTTCTCCCCCGCCAAGACATGAAAAGTAACCTAAGGGGGGGGGGACTTACAACTCCTACCACTATGGTAGAGATTTCCTTACACATACGACACATACTATATGTCAAAAACATTTAGAAGTATATTCCAAAGCAGCCTGCTGGGGAGGGAAATGGGGCTGGATGACTTTTTTATCTCATCAGATAATTAATCCTGAGAATAAATAGTATTTCTAGTAGAGGTACTTCATTAATTAAAGAAGAAAATATGCTTGTATTTCGAACAAGAAAACATATCGTAGACATTAGTTTGCTAAATGAATACCAATAAATAGGCAACAAAATAACTTATTTCTGGTTTCAGAAATGACATATTTCAAATACTGTATTACATTATAATTACTTGATAAAGACTATTAATAAAGCAACATAATCCCCCATCCCAACCATCTGCTACTTTTAGTATGAGCCTCCAGGTGCTACAGAAATTTAACTTAATCTGATTTCTTTGTGATTATGCCGAATACAAAAGGCAAAATCATTTTTATGATTGTGACACTAAGACGGGCCAAAAATAATATATATATATATTTTTTATCTACCCTCATTGGGCCTGGGCATGAAGAAAACATGGTAAATTTGTAAAAGATTCGATTACAGTATTCTCATAAAAAAAAATATATATATATATATATTTTTCCGACAGTTTTCTTTGTGACACACTCGATGTAAACTTTCCATGCCCCAACCTTAACCGTAACAATAAGAGAGAAGTGTTGGGAATCGGGGTTTTGGGTGGGGGGAAAACATAAATGAGTGATATGCTGCAGAAATGAAGCACACAAATGTTTATTCCACATAGAAAAGAGCCAAAAATTTTTGTTTGGTGCAACCTAACCTAAGGGAACGTGTGCTTTCTAGTCAGGGGTTCGCCTCAGACCCCCTTAGGAGTATTCTATCCCTAGCTGGGGCGTACCCCTCTTCGGGGTACATATGGAACCTAACAGCCATCGATTTCTCTAATGGGGCTTGATCGATTTCGTTTCAGTCTAGCTCAAGCGTGACCCATATAATATATTGTTAAATTGTACACCCACCTTAATCTGATTCTGAGGAAACAAGAGGCCTAGATGGCTCTGTGGCATTGTATGAATCTTCTGAAGATGGGGTCGTAGGCCTAGGCTGCCTAACACTATTCGACTCCAAGAGACTTAGGAAAAACAGTCAACAAACCAAAATGGCTTATTTTTTAAAAATTCGTCCCTTCATTATTAAGAGGCGGCACCGGGTACATAAGGGCTTCATTATTATTGTCTTAATAGATCTATTATTCTAGTTACATGAAAAAAAGCCATATTCCATTAATCCCCATAACTAAAATAATACCAAAAAGGTAATGTAAAGTGGAAGAGAGATAGGGAGTGTTGTGAAATGTCAGATGTGAAGGGATTATAAGAGAAATGTAACGAGTATAAAAGATATTCGGTGTTGATGTAGGCATAGAAAAAGAATCGTAAATGAAGGAAGACTTAACATCGAACTGTCCTGGAAAGTCCTCTTTAAGTCAATAACCCTTTAGCTGTAGTATCACAACAGGCGTCTGTGCATGGGCCAACCTACTACATGGTAATGCTATTGTTAATTTTTCGGTTTTTAAATTAAAGTGACTGCAACCTTTATTTATGGCAGTAATTTACAGTAAAACTGAAAGTAGAAAACGCCGGTAATTCAACAGTTTAATATCGCACAATATTCCTAGCCAACATAGATGGTTAGGTTAAGAATTCTCACGTTAGTATTCCATCCATAACCTACCCTAACCATTCTTAACCTAACCTAACCATCTATGTTGGCTAGGAATTGTGTGTGATATTAAACTGTTAAATTACTGAAAACGCCTTAAAGTTATTAAATCAATATTTACCCAAGGAATACACCAAGTCGACTTGATTAAACATTTCATAAAAATATATCCACTGCATTTATTCACCTCCTATGTAGACAAGATTATAAATGTTGTTCATATTTATTCATTTGCACTCCCTAAGATTCATTACAGCATAATAATGTACAATTTTAGTGAAGATACAGAGCACACATACGTACCTGAATAGTAAAAATTTACATAAAAAACTGCAATATATACTGTATTACAAAAAGTCATCTCATATTCCGAATCATGAACACTGCCTCCTATCCGCTCTAACAAACGTCAAATGTTTGTTTACCTGACTCGTAGTAGAGTAGAGGGTAGCGTTGGTTCTGTTCCATGAGAGATGTGGCTTTATAACGGAGCTTCTTCGCCATCTCACTAAGGTTACAAAATCTAAAGGAAAAAGTATTATAATATATGAAATAACAATCTCAATATACTTATCATAGATAAACATATGATAACACATAGTCAATAAATAAGTAAATAAATAAAGAAACAAATATATATATAT
>JAXCGZ010010355.1:15000-22500 GCA_037179515.1 Halocaridina rubra | reverse complement strand
TCCACTCATCCACTCCTTGATACATGCGACCCCAATTACCTAAAATTTTAAATTTATTCAAGCAACTCCCCATTCACTCCTACATTCATTCTGCAAACATTAACACTCCTCGTGCATCTCATGACTTTACTATTACCAGTATTCACTAGTAACTTCCGTCTGTCACTCACACAGCAAACTCAGTCACCAAATGATGCAGTTCATTCTCAGTATCAGGCACCAGTACGGTATCATCCGCAAATTGCAACTGATTCAATTTCCACAACCTTCCATTCTCACCCAGTAGTTCCAAGCCTCTAAAAATACTCTTCAATTTACTTCCCTTACCACTCCATTCATATACACATTAATCAATCATGGCGACATTACACAACCTTAGCGTAACCCTACAATCACCTCAAACCAATCACTCATACCATTCCTGATTCTCACACATGTTCTACTACTCAAGAAAAAACTCTTGCTCGTATTCAACAAACATCCCACTTATTCCATACAGTCGCAACACACTCCACAATGCCTCTCTGTCAACCCTGTCATGCACTTTATATAAGCCATAAAAGCCCCAATAAATGTCCTTGCCTTTCTCTAAGAACTTCTCACACAACTGTCTTTCCACAAACACCTTATCCACACACCCTCTTTCTTTCCTGAACCCACACTGTTATTCCCCAATCAGTCTCTCAGCACCTTCTCTATTTCTCTCAATTAACACTTCCAAATACCTTACAAACTGCAATCAACAAACTAATTCCTCTAAAACAATTATACTCATACTTATCTCCTTTCCCTTTGTAGAGTGGAACTACACATACACTCCTCCAGTCAACTTGGACCCTCCCTTTCCTGAAACATACATTCAACAACCTACAATCCATTCTACTAATACCTCCCCACCTTTTGACACGCATTCAACATGACACCTATCTATCCCTGGTGCTTTACCTGCTTTCATTGCTATCAATGCCAAATGTATCTCCTCTTTTGTTATTTAACTATCTTTCTCATCACCTAACATTGGCATTCTCCATTCGTTTCCCACAGTCGCAATCTCAGCTTCTTTGTCATCTTCTTCATTTAGTAGGTTCTTGAATTATTCAACCCCTTCTCTCTTTTACCTTTATTTCATCCACTAGTAATTGCCCATCTGCTCCTTTCACCCTCTCCTCCCTACCAGACTCACCTTTCCAAACTCTTTTCACTTCCTTCCAAAATTTCTCTTTATTCCTTTCAAAATTCTCAGACAAGCATCTGCTCCACCTTACATCCGCATCTTTTTTGCCTCCCTCACCACGTGCTTTGGTAACTCCTCTTTGTACAATGCCTTTCATATACCTCTACATTACCTACCTGCAATCATACCTCAAAAACCTGCTTCTTTTCAGCCACTACTGCACTTACTTGCTCATTCCACCATTCGATACCTATCCTTCTACTTCCACCAGTTAATCTCCTTCTGTACAGTGCATTGCCACACTTCATAACTTCCTCCTTGAAACAGCCCCATTCTTCTTCCACTTCCTCCTCCACTTTTTTTTTCACTACACTCCAAACATTCCTCACACTAGCCTTATTCTCATAGTCTTTCTCTTTTTTATACAATTAATTAACGTTTAGCACTTCTCTTCATCTCTCGCTTCTCCTCTTTCTTCATTTTTTTCCCACTCTCACTCTACCTTTCACTAAATAATGATCAGATATTCCACCACTAACATTCCTCTCAGTACATTCATATCCAATACTCTTCCAGTCACCCTCCTGTTCACCACAACATAATCCATTAATGCTCTGTCAACTACTCTTCCATTATCAAGTCTGACCCATGTATATTTGTGTACATCCTTCTTTTTAAATACAGTATTAGCAATCAACATCTCTCTCTCTCTCTCTCTCAATGCACACTTCTATCATTTTCTCTCCACTCTCATTGCTTCCAGGTACTTCATACTTCCCAGTTACACCATCCACTGGCTCATTCTCTACTCTAGCATTTAAATCTCCCATCAACTCCAAATTCACATTCATTCCCAAGTCTTCCACACACTTGTTTAATTTCATCCATAATTCTTCTCTTTATTTCTCACTTCTTTCACTGCCAGGGCCATATGCACTCACAAACGCCCAATTCTTGCATCCCAGCCTATTTAGCCACTATTATTGGAGATGATACTTCCTTCCATTCCACCACACACTTATTCATCTCTTCACTTACTAACAGAGCCACTCCCTCTCTTCCTCTCCCTCTCTCAACTCCAGACACCCTACCTACCACACTCTCATATGTCACCTCACCATTCCCTTTTATTTCAGTTTTGCTCCGTGCTCCACAAACATACTCCCTATCACCTCATTCTTACTTCCATATACACCACAATCATGCACATTCAGAGACCCAATTATTAGGATTCTGGCTGGATCTATCCTGTCAGAATACCACCACATCTCTTAGCCACTCGTAGGATGAAAAAATACAGAGGAAGAAATTCCCAGGCCCACTGCTTCGCCCCATATAGTCGATTGTTTCTACAAGCAGGGGAACATGGAGGAAATATTCTTAACCCCCTCCCTCATCATAATAATAATAATAATAATAATAATAATAATAATAATAATAATAATAATAATAATAATAATAATAATAATAATAATAATAATAATAATAGCAATAATAATAATAATTATAATAATGATAATAATAATAATATAATTGTCGTAAGGCATTTCAGAGATGCCTATAAATGCTGGATGGCAGTGACACGTTCGACACCCACCGATCGCATGAGTAGCTACAGAGAATCAGTGAGAGGTCAGATCTTGTCCGGGGCAGACGTCACATCCACCGCTTAGTAGTCTCCCCCTTGGGAGCGGGAATCTGGAATCAATAGTGACAGGAAATGTAGAAATTGGAGCTCTGAGGAATTAATTGTTAATCTAGAAATAAACACAACTCAAGAAGATGCTTATCTGTTATCACCAACCACGCTACCAGAACAAGACTAACACCATAATTATTGGTGTAAAATAGTGGGATGAAAATCCCACCACATTGATGACACTCTGTGGGATAATGTTCACACGACATAATAATACTAATATGTTCACACGACATAATAATAATAATAATAATAATAATAATAATAATAATAATAATAATAATAATAATAATAATAATAATAATAATGATAAAATAATAATAATAATAATAAAAATAATAATAATAATAATAATAATAATAATAATAATAATAATAATAATAATAATAATAATAATAATAATAATAATAATACATACATACATATACCTTGGCTGTTTCCCCTTTAATTGGGGGGTAGCCGACATCAAGAAAGGAAAGCAAATAGGGGGATTACTTTGCTCTATGGGCAATGACGAGGGAGCTAGCAACCGTTCAGATGGCACTGCTGGAGTGCCACAGCCCATCCTCCCGGCTCTTCCACAACCTCTGTCTCTTCACAACTGCCAGCTCCTCCTACTGCCCCTACCACAGGGCTATCTCTGTAAGATGCCGCCCCGTGGTAACAGCAGATGCCCATCAGAGCCGCGTCACAATCACTCGCCACTCATTCCTATTCCTAGCACGCTCGCTTGCTTCCCTCACATCCATCCTCCTATCATTCAGGGCTCTCCTTACTCCATCCATCCATCCAAACCTAGGCCTCCCTCTAGCATTTCTCCCATCAACTCTCGCATTCATCACCTTTTTCAGCAGCCTTTCATCATCCATCCTTTCCACATGGCCAAACCATCTCAGAACATTCATATCTACTCTGGCTGCAATTTCTCTCCTCACACCCGTTCTTGCTCTCACCACTTCATTCCTAACCCTATCCAATCGAGATACACCAATCATACTCCTCAGGCATTTCATCTCAAACACATTTAGTTTCCATCTCTCACTTACTTTCATACCCCATAACTCTGATCCATACATCACAGTTGGCACAACCACTTTCTCATACAAAACTTTCTTAACATTCATTTCCAACCCTCTATTCTTCATCACTCCTTTCAATGCACTCAACACTTTACATCCTTCATTCACTCTGTGACACACATCTGCTTCCACTCCACCATTTGCAGCTATAGCCGAGCCTAAATACTTAAACTGATTAACCTCCTCAAGTGTCTCTCCATTCAACATAACATTCAATCCAGCGCCATCCTCATTTCTTGTACACCTCATAACCTTACTCTTTCCCACATTCACTCGCAGCTTCCTTCTCTCACGCCCCATTCCAAATTCTGACACTAACTGACACAGCTTTTCCTCTGAATCTGCCACCACCACAGTATCATCTGCAAACAGCAACTGATTCAGCTCCCACGCGTTATCATCCCCATCTACCATTCTCAATCCTCGACCACGCACTCACTCATTCACCTCTCTTACAACTCCATCAATATACAAATTGAACAGCCATGGTGACATCACACATCCCTGTCTCAGTCCCACACTCACTAGAAACCACTCACTCACTTCATTCCCTACCCTAACACAAGCTCTACTACCCTCATACAAACACTTCACTGCATGCAACAATTTACCATTGATTCCATATAATCTCAACACATTCCACATAGCCTCTCTATCAACTCTATCATATGCTTTCTCCAGATCCAAAAATGCAAAATACACATCCTTACCCTTTGCTAAATATTTCTCATATAACTGCCTAACTATAAAAATCTGATCTATACAACCTCTACCTCTCCTAAAACCACTCTGCACTTCTGCGATCACATATTCTGTCTTATCCCTAATCCTATTAACCAGTATCCTACCATACACTTTTCCTACCACACTCAACAAACTTATACCCCTAAAATTACTGCATTCATACATATCTCCCTTACCTTTGTATAGGGGCACTATACAGGCAATCACCCAATCCACTGGCACCAATGACAACATAAAGTATATATTAAACACTCTCACTAACCATTCCAATGCAGTCACACCCCCTTCTTTCAACATCTCCGCTCTCACACCATCTATTCCAGGTGCTTTACCTGCTTTCGCTTCATACAATGCCCTTTTCACCTCCTCTCTTGTAATCTCTCTCTCATTTTCATCTCCCATTACTGGCCCTTGAACCCCTCCCACTGCCACTATAGCTGCCTCTCTATCTTCCTCATCATTCAGCAAGCACTCAAAATATTCTGCCCATCTTTTCCTTGCATCGTTCCCTCTTACCATCCGTCCATTCACATCTTTCACAGTCTCTTCCATCCTCGATCCACCCTTCCTTGCTCTCTTCACTTCTTTCCAAAACTTCTTTTTATTCTCCTCATATGACCTACTAAAATCCTGTCCCCACCTAACATTTGCCAACCTCTTCTCTTCCTCTACCTTCTGCTTGGTTTCCACATTTTTCTCCCTATATCTTTCATACTTCTCCCTACTTTTACACTGCAGCCATTCCTCAAAAGCCCTCTTTTTATCTTCTACCTTCATTTTCACCCCTTCAGTCCACCACTCGCTGCCCCTCCTCATGCCACCTCCAACAAACCTCTTTCCACACACATCACTTGCATGTCCCAGCTGCAGCTGGTTTACCCATACTGCTTCATCACATGGTAATTCCCTCTCACGTTCATCTATCACAGTTCACTGAGCCAGCAGGTGTGAGAAATCCCTTTGGCCCGTGTCACCTATACACAATCTTCCTCCACTCATTCTTGTTTCTTGCATGCTCTCTTCCCAGCTTCACTGACATTTGATGTGCATTCAGTGCCCTTTTCATGCCATCCATCCATATCATTCTAGGTCTTCCTCTTGGGATAACTCCAATAACTTCTTCACTCCACACTCTCTTCGCTATTTGTTCATCATTCATGCTTTCCATGTGTCCACATCAACTCAGTACACTCTGATCTAACCTATCTGACAGCTAACTTTCAACACCCATTCTCTTCCTGATCTCCTCATTTCTTACTCTGTCTATTCTAGATACACCCCTCAAACACATCTCCATTATATTCAACTTGTCTTTTTCATCCTCTTTTGCATTCCAACTCTCTGCTCCATACAAAGCTGTCAGTACAATCACACCTTCATATATCCTTCTCTTTGCATTCATTCTCAAATATAGGGGGTCCTCGACTTACATCAGAGTTCCCTTCCTGAAGTGCCGTGCAATCCGAATTTCAGTGTAAGCCGGAACACACTCAAATAAGCACCTATTCTAATGCAGTAGTAAAGTTTCTCCCTTTTCCATGCATTTCACTATCTCTAATTTCAATTCCATGGTGATGGCTTTCCTTTTCTTCAAAGCACTGCTATCAGAAAAGTCTGCTTTACACTTGGGAGACATAATACAGGTCAAAAATTGTCAAAATAGAATAAAATGAATTTATGAGAGATGTGTTGTAACCAGAAAACGTTATAACTCGAGGACGGTGTAAACCGAGGACCCTCTGTACCTATTTCTCAGCACACTTTTCAACCCTCCTAGACATTTATTCATTTTATTCACTCTATGACATACTTTCGCATCAACTCGTCCATTCCTTGATACGTGCGACCCCAGGTAATTAAAATTCTCAAATCCTACATTTAGTCTGTCAATATTAACAGTCCTCGTGCATCTCTTGACTTTACTTTTACCAATATTCACTCTCAACTTCGTTCTTTCACGCATCCTAAGAAACTAATAATACTACTACTACTACTACTACTACTACTAATAATAATAATAATAATAATAATAATAATAATAATAATAATAATAATAATATTGATAATAATAATAATAATAATGATAATAATAATAATAATAATAATAATAATAATAATAATAATAATAATAATAATAATAATAATAATAATAATAATAATATTAATAATAATAACAATAATAATAATAATAATAATAATAATAATAATAATAATAAAAATAATAATAATAATAATAATAATAATAATAATAATAATAATAATAATAATAATAATAATAATAATAATAATAATAATAATAATAATAAATAATGCTAATAATAATAATAATGATAATAATAATAATAATAATAATAATAATAATAATAATAATAATAATAATAATAATAATAATAATAATAATAATAATAATAATAATAATAATAATAATGATAATAATAATAATAATAATAATAATAATAATAATAAAAATAATAATAATAATAGTAACAATAATGAATATAATTTCTTAACCTTCCTTTTTTATTACATGAATATAAAAATAAGGCACAATACATAGATACAAACTATAACGTGCAATAATTGAAAAGTCCACCATAAATGTTTCATAGTTTCATAAAACTGTTGAACTGTTACTGCTTCTAACAGTTTGCAGGCTTGTAATTTTGTAAATATGCATTTCAGCATATGATATGAAAGATATGATTCCCAAACACCTTCTTAGCATCAAGTGTCATGTTCCTTAATAAGGGGAGCCACAATGTATTGATATGACTTATAGATGAAGAGTGATTTTAATCATCACA
>JAXCGZ010010355.1:0-10000 GCA_037179515.1 Halocaridina rubra | reverse complement strand
ACGTAATAAGAATTTGGGCATGGAAAAATTAACTTTTCAGAGACAAAAAAGTATAAATAAGACAACCTGGATTGAGATTATGCATACTACACAACCTATCCAACCTAACACATATCTTCCTAATAGAATATTATCCTAACCTAACCTAAGCCTTAGTTAATCATACCTAAACAAACTAACCTTTCTAACCTAAGCTAAATAACTTACCCAAACCGTAGTCTGAATCTGGCCTAACATAACTAAACATAACTTACCCAAATCTAGCGTTACCTAGCCCACGTAACATAAGAGAGATTATAAACTGCCTAACCTAATTATCCTTGCATTACCTAACGAAACGTTATTAACCAAACATTACTTAACCGGCCGAATGCTACCAACCAAACACTGCTTATCTAGTCTAATCTTATCAAGACTTAGGCCCGATTTCTTAAACAATGTAAGCCTAGTATACCATATTGTTAGTTGGTTAGACATACACAAATGGATTTCATAAACTCATTTGATGCAGTTCTGTGTATGGCTAGGATCCCCCCATGCTGGGGATCCTAGCCATACACAGAACCGCGTCAGATGCGTTTATGAAACCCATTTGTGTGTTTAGCTAACTAACAATATGACATCCTAGGTTTACACTGTTTAAGAAATCGGGCCTTAGTCATAATATTAACCTAACCCAATTTATCCGGTGTACAATCTAGGCTAAAGCTCGGAATCTACATTTGATCCAAGTGATCACATTGAGAATATATGGTAAAAAAAAAAAAAAAAAAGAGTACCAGAAATCATTGGGAAATATAAGGTGTAAGGAGACTCTTAAAGAATTTGTTAAAAGTAGTGAGATGCAATTGCGTGTGAGTGTATTTACCTAATTGTATGTACCTACTTTTGCTTACAGGAAAGAGCCTCCAGGTTACTCTTTATTTTATTCACTTAAGGGCGGTTTACACGGTCAAACGGTTCGTCGAACGCGGTTCGACAGACAAGTGTTTGAAGTGATGTTCGAACGTGTGAACGGGGTATTTGGTTGTCGAACACGTTCGACAAACGTGTTTGACAACCAAATACCCCGTTTAGACGTTCGACCATCACTTCAAACACTTGTCTGTCGAACCGAGTTCGACGAACCGTTTGACAGTGTAAACCCCCCTTAAGGGGGGTTTAAACGGTCAAACGGGATATTTGGTTGTCGAACACGTTTGCCGAGCGTGTTCGACAACCAAATAACCCGTTCACACGATTGAACATCACTTCAAACACTTGTCTGTCGAACGCGGTTCGATAGACAAGTGTTTGAAGTGATGTTCGAACGTTTGAACGGGGTACTTGGTTGTCGAACACGTTCGACAAACGCGTTCGACAACCAAATACCCCGTTTACACTTTCGAACATCACTTCAAACACTTGTCTGTCGAACCGCGTTCGACGAACCGTTTGACCGTGTAAACCCCCCTTTACTGTCTGTGAAGCTTTCCTTTAAACTATGAATAATATTAGAATTTACTGCTACCTCACAAGTGAATTCCAAATTTTCAATTTTCCTACGCTAGAAGTTATTCCCTTACACCTGCTAAAAAGTTTTCTTACGAAGTTTAAAAAAAAGACGACATATAATTTTAAATCAATCCATATTAGAGTTTTACTCCCTCGCAACTCGGTCAAAACAATAGAGGAAATGAAAAACCGTTACCATATCCCCCTCATCTTTTCTAGCTTCAAGTGGTGGTAGTCTAACTCCATTAGCTTTTTCATACGTCTGTGTGTGTAATTACTTAATTGTAATGACCTAATTGTGTGTGATTACCTAATTGTGATTACCTAATTGTGTTTACGGAAAGAGCCCAAAGCTCGTATCTTCCCGTCTCCTCATCGGTTCCATTTTGTACTTAGTGATACTTATCATACCTGTCCTTAAAACTATGGATTAAGACAGCATTAACTACCTCCTCGCTTAGCGAATTCAATTATAAACTACTCTTACACTGAAAAAGTATTTCCTTACATCCTGCAAAGAAGTTTTCTTACCAAGCTTCAAACTATGACCTCTAGTTCTAGAGCCAGCCATATCAAAATATCGATCCCTATCCACTTTATCATAACCATGTAGGAATCTAAAGACTTTCACCATATTCCCCCTTAATATTCTAGCTTTGAGTGATGGTAAGTATAATTCCCTCAGCCTCTCATCATAACTGAGATTGCGTATTTCTGGCACCAGTTTCGTGGCATGTCTTTGAAGTTTTCCAAACTTAGCAATGTGCTTTTTCAAGTGCGGATTCCAAAAGGGGGCTGCATATTCGAGTTTTGGCCTCACATAGGTTACATAAATATTTCTGAACATTTCCTTGTCTATGTGCCTGAAGGCTACCCGTACATTTGATAAGAAGGCATATGCTGCCCTTACTATGCTATTTATATGTATTTCTGGAGACAAATCTGCCAGTATGTTTACTCCTAGATCTCTCTCATTTTCTGTCTCTTGAAGTTGAACTCCAGCCACCGAGTAGTCAAGCTTGGGCCTTCTTGCAGTTGTACCCATTCTCATTGCCTTACATTCTGAAGTATTGAATTTCATTAGCCACTTTTCTGACCACTCATGCAGACTATTTAGATTTTCCAGAAGTTCTCTACAATTGTTCTCGTTTCCTACTTTCTTCACAATCTTTGCATCATCTGCATACATATTCATGAATGAATTTACAGACTTTGGTAGGTCATTTACATATACAAGGAACAAAAGTGGCCCTAAAACTGAACCCTGTGGAACTCCACTACTAACTCTTCACCTTTCAGACACTGAGTGTCTTACTCTAACCCTCTGTTCCCTTCCTTCTAAGTAAGTTTTATCCATTCCAAGACATTTTCACCTATTCTAGCCATTGCTTGCAGCTTCCTAATAAGTCTCCCATGTGGAACAGTGTCAAACGCTTTCTGGAAGTCTAGGAATATGCAATCTGCCCAGCCCTCTCTTTCCTATAAGATTCTGCTTACCTCATCGTAAAATTCTAATAAGTTTGTTACTGTTGATCTACCTTCTCTGAAGCTATATTGCCTTACTAACAAAAAGTTGAAGGATTCCAAGTGAAGAAAAATATGTTTCCTCAATAATTTCTCCATAACTTTGCAAACTATGCTGGTCAAGGAAACTGGTCTATGGTTTAGAGCCGTATCCCTCCTTCCCTTTTTGAAGATAGGTGTCACGTTTGCTTGTTTCCAACATCTTGGAATCTCCCCTGACGCCAGTGACTTTTTAAATATGATACTTAGTGCCACTGATATTGAGTTTGTGCATTTTTTAAGTACATGGGGGGATATATCATCAGGACCTGTTGCTTTATGAACATCTAACTCCATCAGCGCTTTGCATGCCTCTGTGGCTGTAAGGTTGATGTTCTCTAATACCGGCCCGTGTGTGATTACCTAATTGTGTTTACGGGATAGATCCCAAATCTCGTATCTTCTCGTCTCCTGATCGGTTCCATTTTGTACTTAGTGATACTTATCATACCTGTCCTTAAAACTATGGATTGAGATAGCATTAACTACCTCCTCGCTTAGCGAATTTCAATTATCAACTACTCTTACACTGAAAAAGTATTTCCTTTCATCCTGCAAAGAAGTCTTCTTACGAAGCTTCAAACTATGACCTCTAGTTCTAGAGCCAGCCATATCAAAATATCGATCCCTATCCACTCTATCATAACCATTTAGGAATTTAAAGACTGTCACCATATCCCCATGTATGTGTGTGATTACCTAATTGTGATTACCTAATTGTGTTTACGGGAAAGAGCCCAAAGCTCGTATCTTCCCGTCTCCTGATCGGTTCCATTTTATACTTAGTGATACTTATCATACCTGTCCTTAAAACTATGGATTGAAATAGCATTAACTACCTCCTTGCTTAGCGAATTCCAATTATCAACTACTCTTACACTGAAAAAGTATTTCCTTACATCCTGCAAAGAAGTTTTCTTACCAAGCTTCAAACTATGACCTCTAGTTCTAGAGCCAGCCTTATCAAAATATCGATCCCTATCCACTCTATCATAACCATGAAGGAATTTAAAGACTGTCACCATATCCTCCCTCACTCTTCTAGCTTCGGGTGATGGTAAGTCCCTCAGCCTCTCATCATAACTGAGATTGCGTATTTCTGGCACCAGTTTCGTGGCATGTCTTTGAACTTTTTCAAGCTTAGCTATGTGCCTTTTCAAGTGTGTGTGTGTGTGTGTGTGTGTGTGTGTGTGTGTGTGTGTGTGTGTGCGTTTTGCGTATGTGTGTGTGAAACTCTGGTATATAATGAGGCTCCTTATTCTTCAAAGAAGATTTCACTTTCAAGCTGCTGAGAATTTAAAATATTCCAATACTAATTCTCTCTCTCTCTCTCTCTCTCTCTCTCTCTCTCTCTCTCTCTCTCTCTCTCTCTCCTCTCTCTCTCTCTCTCTCTCTCTCTCTCTCTCTCTCTATTTTGATATGGCTGGCTCTAGAACTAGAGGTCATAGTTTGAAGCTTCGTAAGAAGACCTTCTTCTTCTTCTTCTTCTTCTTCTTCTTCTTCTTCTTCTTCTTCTTCTTCTTCTTCTTCTTCTTCTTCTTCTTCTTCTTCTTTTTTTTTTTCTTCTTTTTTCTTCTTCTTTTTTTTCTTATTTTTTTTCTTCTTCTTTTTTCTTCTTCTCCTTTTTCTTCTTCTTTTTTTTCTTCTTTTTCTTCTTTTTTTCTTCTTTTTCTTCTTCTTTTTTTCTTCTTTTTTCTTCTCCTTTTTCTTCTTTTTTTCTTCTTCTTTTTTTTCTTCTTCTTTTTCTTCTTTTTTTCTTCTTTTTTTTCTTCTTTTTCTTCTTCTTTTTTTCTTCTTCTTTTTTCTTCTTCTTTTTTCTTCTTTTTCTTCTTCTTCTTTTTTTTTTTTTTTTTTTTTTTTTTTCTTCTTCTTCTTCTTCTTCTTCTTCTTCTTCTTCTTTCTTCTTTCTTCTTTATTCTTTCTTCTTCTTCTTCTTCTTCTTCTTCTTCTTCTTCTTCTTCTTCTTCTTCTTCTTTCTTCTTCTTCTTCGTTTTTTTTCTTCTTTTTTTTCTTCTTTTTTCTTCTTCTTCTTCTTCTTCTTCTTCTTCTTCTTCTTCTTCTTCTTCTTCTTCTTCTTCTTCTTCTTCCTTTTCTCCTCATCCTCCTCCTCCTCCTCCTCCTCCTCCTCCTCCTCATCCTCCTCCTCCTCCTCCTCCTCCTCCGCCTTCTTCTTCTTCTTCTTCTTCTTCTTCTTCTTCTTCTTCTTCTTCTTCTTCTTCTTCTTCTTCTTCTTCTTCCTTCTGCCTTCTGCCTTCTGCCTTCTGTATGCAAGGGATGGAGTGCATCTTTCTAATTCAGGTGTCTCGGTATTGGCTGGTATGATAGACAGAGAGGTAGGGGGGTTTTGTTAGACACAAATAATGAAATGATTAATACTTGTGCAGAGAAATTAGTCAGTAAGGGTTCAGTAAATAGTGGGTCAAATAACTGGGAGTCTAAGGATAAGAACCATTTGTTACATAGAACAAATATTAACAAAAAGAATAGCCACAAGAAGGGTGAAGCTAGAGAAAGTTTAAAAGTATATTATACAAATAGCCGTAGTTTAGGTAACAAGATAGAAGAACTGAGAGCCATAGTATGGTTACAAATTTAGAAGTTGGTGAAAAATTGGGCAACAGTGACCATGATTCCATTAGATTTAACATAATTTTCAAGGAAACTATAAAGGAAAATAAGAATATTGTTCCAAACTTTAGAGCAGGAGATTTTGAAGGCTTAAAAACTAAATTATCTAATGAGGTATGGGAAGGGATTTCTGGGGTACAGATGTGGGTAGTTAATCCAGAATGTCAGGTCGCAGGTAGCGGATTACCCCGAAATTTGAATACCACATGCCAAGGATTATCACAAGATAAGATCAATACATTAAATTCTCTCACAGGAAAGAACAGTAGTCCGTCAGTTAATATAAATTTGGATGAGGAATATAACAATTTTGTCATGACTCTTAAGAATAGTCAGAGAGACTATATTCCCATGAAACATTGCAGATCAAGAAAAAATGACCCTAAATGGATGAACAATAGAATAAAGAATCTTATAGGTATTAAAAGAGGAATATACAGGAAACTAAAAAGAGGTGAAGAGCAGGTGAGGCAGCAATATATACAGTTGAACAGGGAAGTTAAAAAGATAGTTAGAGAGTCAAAAAGAAAATACGAAGTTAGAATAGCAGGAGAAGCTAAAGAAAATCCTAAAGGGTTTTATCAACATTATCAAACAAAATTTAAGGGAAAAGTTGGACCAATTGAAGTAGCCAATGGCCATATCACAGATGACGATAAAGTGATGTGTACATGTTTAAATGATTATTTCTTATCTGTATTTACCAATGAAAACTTGGAAAATATTCCGGAAGTAGAATCCATTTACAGAGACAGTCCCGATAATATACTTAGTTCAATAAATATTACGAGAGAGGAGGTAATAAAAGAAATAGATAAATTAAAGGCTCATAAATCTCCGGGACCTGATGGAATATATGCTAGAATATTAAAAGAATGCAAGGAAGAGCTTAGTTGTCCACTAACTGCATTATTTAATAATTCAATAAAATTAGGATCGGTACCCATGGAGTGGAAATTGGCAGATGTGGTACCAATATTTAAAAAAGGAGAACGAGTTAAAAAGAATAATTATAGACCGGTAAGTTTAACGTCAACAGTGGGTAAGATTCTAGAATCCATAATTGCAAATAAAATAAGGGCACATCTAGACTTACACAGACTGATAAAACTTTCACAACACGGGTTTCTTAAGGGTTTTTCGTGCCTTACAAACTTACTGTCTTTTTATTCAGAAGTTTACGAGGCAGTAGATTGTGGCAAAGAATATGATACAATATATCTAGATTTTAGCAAAGCTTTTGATAGAGTTCCTCACAAAAGATTAGTTAAAAAGCTGGAAGCTCATGGTATAGGAGGAGCTGTTCTCAGATGGATCAAACAATGGTTAAAACACAGAAAACATAAGAACATAAGAACATAAGAATAGAGGACACTGCAACATGCCTACTGGCACACACGAGGCAGCTCCATTTTTGAATTGTATTTTCAGCATGTCTAACCTATTCTATTCTACTCTACTTATTTATTCTGTTTCTTTTTATGATTTTTGTAATAAGCACTAACCTATTCATACCCACCCTACCTCTGTCATATGTCTATCTAATCTACATTTGAAGGTGTCTAAGGTATTGGCATTTACTATCATACTAGGAAGCTTGTTCCATGCATCAGCTACTCTATTACCAAACCAATTTTTACCAATTTCCCTTCTGAACCTAAATTTATCAAGCTTAAAACCATTATTACGAGTTCTGGTTTGATCATGAATTTTTAAAACTTTATTAATATCTCCCTTGTTAATCCCTTTAAACCATTTATACACTTCAATCATATCCCCCCTAACTCTTCGCCTCTCTAGAGAATGCAGATTAAGTTTTTTTAATCTGTCCTCATATGGTAGATTTCTGATATTGTGCATCATCTTGGTCATTCTTCGTTGCACTCTCTCCAAGGATTCAATTTCCATTCTATAATAAGGTGACCAGAATTGCACAGCATAATCTAAATTGGGCCTAACTAATGCAAGATAGAGCTGCAAAATAACTTTTTCCGTCCTATTGCTGACGCTTCTTGAGATAAATCCTAAAATTCTGTTTGCTTTATTTCTGACTGCTGTGCATTGCTCTCTTGGCTTAAGACTACTACTCACAAGAACTCCCAAATCCCTTTCACACTGAGAACTCATGATTTCATGGTTATTTAGCTTATAACTAGTATTGTCTTTTATAGTACCCATTCTAACTACTTTACATTTTTCAACATTAAATTCCATTTGCCATTTGTCCGACCATTCAGATAATCTATTTAGATCTTCCTGTAAAGCATGAATGTCTTCTTTTCCATTTATAGTTCTACCTATTTTAGTGTCGTCTGCGAATTTACTTAGGTTACTACTAACAGAGGGTTTGCATAAATGGAGAGAAATCAGAGTGGGGCTCGGTTACTAGCGGGGTACCACAAGGCTCGGTACTGGGTCCCCTATTATTCATCGTATATCTAAATGATCTGGATTTGGATATCAGTAGTAACCTAAGTAAATTCGCAGACGACACTAAAATAGGTAGAACTATAAATGGAAAAGAAGACATTCATGCTTTACAGGAAGATCTAAATAGATTATCTGAATGGTCGGACAAATGGCAAATGGAATTTAATGTTGAAAAATGTAAAGTAGTTAAAATGGGTACTATAAAAGACAATACTAGTTATAAGCTAAATAACCTTGAAATCATGAGTTCTCAGTGTGAAAGGGATTTGGGAGTTCTTGTGAGTAGTAGTCTTAAGCCAAGAGAGCAATGCACAGCAGTCAGAAATAAAGCAAACAGAATTTTAGGATTTATCTCAAGAAGCGTTAGCAATAGGACGGAAAAAGTTATTTTGCAGCTCTATCTTGCATTAGTTAGGCCCCATTTAGATTATGCTGTGCAATTCTGGTCACCCTATTATAGAATGGAAAATGAATCCTTGGAGAGAGTGCAGCGAAGAATGACCAAGATGATACACAATATCAGAAATCTACCATATGAAGACAGATTAAAAAAACTTAATCTACATTCTCTAGAGAGGCGAAGAGTTAGGGGGGATATGATTGAAGTGTATAAATGGTTTAAAGGGATTAACAAGGGAGATATTAATAAAGTTTTAAAAATTCATGATCAAACCAGAACTCGTAATAATGGATTTAAGCTTGATAAATTTAGGTTCAGAAGGGAAATTGGTAAAAATTGGTTTGGTAATAGAGTAGCTGATGCATGGAACAAGCTTCCTAGTAGGATAGTAAATGCCAATACCTTAGACACCTTCAAATGTAGATTAGATAGACTTATGACAGAGGTAGGGTGGGTATGAATAGGTTAGTGCTTATTAGAAAAATCATAAAAAGAAAAATAGAATAAATAAGTAGAGTAGAATAGAATAGGTTAGACATGCTGAAAATACAATTAAAAAATGGAGCTGCCTCGTGTGTGCCAGTAGGCATGTTGCAGTGTCCTCTATTCTTATGTTCTTATGTTCTAGTATGTAGTGAGAGACCGGATATAATATGCATTAGTGAAAGTTGGATTAAATTAGAAAGCAAACACCTTAAAGCTGAGTACATAATTACAGGATATAAACTTTATAATGCTGATCGTAGTGCAGATAAAAGAGGGGGAGGGGTAATTATGTATATTAAAGATAGCCTCACAAGCTGCATTAAGTCTGGAATTAAGACAAATCTAAATTCAGAAACCTTATGGGTTGAAATTAAAAATAATATAGAAAGTCTAGTTGTAGGAGTAGTCTACAGACCACCTGATCTAGATAATATAGAGTCGCAAGTTATATACGATGAAATTTCTAAAGTGAGCAAGTCAAATAGAGTTTGCATTGTAGGCGATTTTAATTTTAGACATATTAACTGGGAAACCATAACAGGTGATAGTAGCTCTAAGGAGTTTTTGGAAGTAGTAGAAGACAATTTCCTTTCTCAGCATGTACATGAAGCAACACGGGGGGTGAATACACTAGATTTAGTTCTTAGTAATAGAGAGAATATGGTTACAAATTTAGAAGTTGGTGAAAAATTGGGCAACAGTGACCATGATTCCATTAGATTTAACATAATTTTCAAGGAAACTATAAAGGAAAATAAGAATATTGTTCCAAACTTTAGAGCAGGAGATTTTGAGGGCTTAAAAACTAAATTATCTAATGAGGTATGGGAAGAGATTTCTGGGGTACAGATGTGGGTAGTTAATCCAGCAGGTCAGGTCGCAGGTAGCGGATTACCCCGAAATTTGGGTACCACATGCCAAGGATTATCACAAGATAAGATCAATACATTAAATTCTCTCACAGGAAAGAACAGCAGCCCGTCAGTTAATATAAATTTG
>JAXCGZ010010354.1:5000-34581 GCA_037179515.1 Halocaridina rubra | reverse complement strand
CGGGAAAGAGCCCAAAGCTCGTATCTTCCCGTCTCCTGATCGGTTCCATTTTATACTTAGTGATACTTATCATACCTGTCCTTAAAACTATGGATTGAGATAGCATTAACTACCTCCTCGCTTAGCGAATTCCAATTATCAACTACTCTTACACTGAAAAAGTATTTCCTTACATCCTGCAAACAAGTTTTCTTACGAAGCTTCAAACTATGACCTCTAGTTCTAGAGCCAGCCATATCAAAATATCGATCCCTATCCACTCTATCATAACCATGAAGGAATTTAAAGACTGTCACCATATCCCCCCTCACTCTTCTAGCTTCGAGTGATGGTAAGTCTAATTCCCTCAGCCTCTCATCATAACTGAGATTGCGCATCTCTGGCACCAGTTTCGTGGCATGTCTTTGAACTTTTTCAAGCTTAGCTATGTGCTTTTTCAAGTGCGGATTCCAAAAGAGGGCTGCATATTCGAGGTTTGGCGTGTGTGTGTGTGTGATTACCTAATTGTGATTACTTAATTGTGTTTACGGGAAAGAGCCCAAATCTCGTATCTTCCCGTCTCCTGATCGGTTCCATTTTATACTTAGTGATACTTATCATACCTGTCCTTAAAACTATGGATTGAGATAGCATTAACTACCTCCTCGCTTAGCGAATTCCAATTATCAACTACTCTTACACTGAAAAAGTATTTCCTTACATCCTGCAAATAAGTTTTCTTACGAAGCTTCAAACTATGACCTCTAGTTCTAGAGCCAGCCATATCAAAATATCGATCCCTATCCACTCTATCATAACCATAAAGGAATTTAAAGACTGTCACCATATCCCCCCTCACTCTTCTAGCTTCGAGTGATGGTAAGTCTAATTCCCTCAGCCTCTCATCATAACTGAGATTGCGCATCTCTGGCACCAGTTTCGTGGCATGTCTTTGAACTTTTTCAAGCTTAGCTATGTGCTTTTTCAAGTGCGGATTCCAAAAGAGGGCTGCATATTCGAGTTTTGGCGTGTGTGTGTGTGTGTGTGTGTGATTACCTAATTGTGATTACCTAATTGTGTTTACGGGAAAGAGCCCAAAGCTCGTATCTTCCCGTCTCCTGATCGGTTCCATTTTTAGACTTAGTGATACTTATCATACCTGTCCTTAAAACTATGGATTGAGGTAGCATTAACTACCTCCTCGCTTAGCGAATTCCAATTATCAACTACTCTTACACTGAAAAAGTATTTCCTTACATCCTGCAAACAAGTTTTCTTCCGAAGCTTCAAACTATGACCTCTAGTTCTAGAGCCAGCCATATCGAAATATCGATCCCTATCCACTCTATCATAACCATGAAGGAATTTAAAGACTGTCACCATATCCCCCCTTACTCTTCTAGCTTCGAGTGATGGCAAGTCTAATTCCCTCAGCCTCTCATCATAACCGAGATTGCGTATTTCTGGCACCAGTTTCGTGGCATGTCTTTGAACTTTTTCAAGCTTAGCTATGTGCTTTTTCAAGTGCGGATTCCAAAAGGGGGCTGCATATTCGAGTTTTGGCCTCACATAGGTTACATAAATATTTCTGAACATTTCCTTGTCCATGTGCCTGAAGGCTACCCTTACATTTGATAAGAATGCATATGCTGCCCTTACTACGCCATTTATATGTATTTCTGGAGACAAATCTGCCAATATGTTTACTCCTAGATCTCTCTCATTTTCTGTCTCCTGAAGATGTACTCCAGCCACCGAGTAGTCAAGCTTGGGCCTTCTTGCACTTGTACCCATTCTCATTACCTTACATTTTGAGGTATTGAATTTCATTAGCCACTTTTCTGACCACTCATGCAGATTATTTAGATCCTCCTGAAGTTCTCTACCATTGTTCTCGTTTTTTACTTTCTTCACAATCTTTGCATCATCTGCAAACATATTCATGAATGAATTTACAGACTCTGGTAGGTCATTTACATATACAAGGAACAAAAGTGGCCCTAAAACTGAACCCTGTGGAACTCCACTACTAACTCTTCTCCATTCAGACACTGAGTGTCTTACTCTAACCCTCTGTTCCCTTCCTTCTAAGTAAGTTTTTATCCATTCCAAGACATTTCCACCTTTTCTAGCCATTGATTGCAGCTTCCTAATAAGTCTCCCATGTGGAACAGTGTCAAACGCTTTCTGGAAGTCTAGGAATATGCAATCTGCCCAACCCTCTCTTTCCTGTAAGATTTGGCTTACCTCATCATAAAATTCTAATAAGTTTGTTACTGTTGATCTTCCTTCTCTGAAGCCATGTTGCCTCACTGACAAAAAGTTGAAGGATTCCAAGTGAAGAGAGATATGTTTCCTTAGTAGTTTCTCCATAAGTTTGCAAACTATGCTGGTCAAGGAAACTGGTCTATAGTTCAGAGCCGTATCCCTCCTTCCCTTTTTGAAGATAGGCATCACATTTGCTTGTTTCCAGCATCTTGGAATCTCCCCCGACTCCAATGACTCCTTAAATATGATACTTAGTGCCACTGATATTGTGTTTGCGCATTTTTAAGCACATGAGGGGATATGTCATCAGGACCTGTAGCTTTATGAACATCTAAATCCATCAGCGCCTTGCATACCTCTGTGGCTGTAAGGTTGATGTTCTCTAATACCGGCCCTTGAGCTTCTATCACTGCAATCTGAGGGGGTGGGGTATTTTCTACTGTAAATACTGACTGAAACTCCTTGTTCAATTCTTTGCAGATCTCTTCGTCCGTCTCAGTGATGCTTCCATCCGCTCTCTTTAGCCTTAAAACCTGTTCTTTTACCTTCAGTTTTCCTCTGATAAAGCTGTGGAAAAGCTTGGGATTTTCTTTAGCCTTCCTGGTGATGTCCCTCTCATAATCTTTCTCTGCCTCTCTCCTTTTACTTAGGTAGTCATTTCTTGCTCTTTTGTAGGTTTGCCAGGCATTTATGTTTTTTCTCCTCCTATACCTTTTCCAGCATTTGTCTCTCCACTCCTTAGCTCTTTTACACCCATTATCGAACCATTTCTCTCTGGCATGAATTACACCTACTTTGGTGACAGGTATGCAGCAATCTACTATCTTCCCATATTTCTCACAAAAGATGTCATACATTTCTTGTACAGATTTGTTGTAAAATAAGGTTCTCCAGTCAATAACTGCAAAAAGCTCATTCATTTTGATGTAATCTCCTTTCTGATAGTTCCTCCTCATGTCCTCAGTGCCTCTACTCTCAGGAAGAATGTCTTCAATGATATACTCCATCAACAACACACAGTGGTCACTCTTTCCAATTGGTGGTTCATACTCAATATTTTCAATATCCAACACATTATCTGTGAACACCAGATCAAGTAGTGATGGCTCATCCCCACCCCTGGCTCTTGTTGGTTCCATTACATGTTGGTGTAGGAAATTCCCTTGTACACAATCTAGGAATCTTGCCCCAAAGGAGTCCTCACCACTGTGTGGGTCAAGATTTATCCAATCTATCTCTTTATGATTAAAGTCTCCCATAATCAAAATCCTACATTTTTTCTCCCGCGCCATGTTAACAACTGAGTTTATGACTTCAATCGTACCTATATGACTTTCCTCATAAATTTCAAGCCTATTTTGGTTCCTTGGTGGGTTGTATACAACAGTTATTATAATGCTCTCTGACCCAGTATTTATGCGAGCAACAAGAAATTCCCTGAACTCACTTTCTATAGCCAAGTTTATCTCTTCAGCTTGAATCCTCTCACTTATGAGCAGTGCTATCCCTCCACCAGTCCTCTCAGATCTTTCGACCCTTAGTATTCTGAAGCCCTTAGGAAAAACTGTGACACTGTTTATGTCCTCACTCAACTTAGTCTCTGTAATTGCTACTATATCTGCCTTACTGTTGTGAATCCTATCTTTTAATTCTACTGCCTTACCAGCTAATCCATCAGCATTTGTGTATAACAATCTTAATGAGGCCCCATCCCCTGATCTTCTGTCATTATCTTCTTTATCTCCCCTTTGTCTGGAAGTATTCCGTAACGAAAAATTTTTTTCTCTTCCTCATTTCTTTCATCATTTAACCTTCTTGTGTGTGTGTGTGTGTGTGTGTGTGTGTGTGTGTGTGTGTGTGAGTGTGCGATTACCTAATTGTGTTTACGGGAAAGAGCCCAAAGCTCGTATCTTCCCGTCTCCTGATCGGTTCCATTTTATACTTAGTGATACTTATCATACCTGTCCTTAAAACTATGGATTGAGATAGCATTAACTACCTCCTCGCTTAGCGAATTCCAATTATCAACTACTCTTACACTGAAAAAGTATTTCCTTACATCCTGCAAAGAAGTTTTCTTACGAAGCTTCAAACTATGACCTCTAGTTCTAGAGCCAGCCATATCAAAATATCGATCCCTATCCACTCTATCATAACCATGAAGGAATTTAAAGACTGTCACCATATCCCCCCTCACTCTTCTAGCTTCGAGTGATGGTAAGTCTAATTCCCTCAGCCTCTCATCATAACTGAGATTGCGCATCTCTGGCACCAGTTTCGTGGCATGTCTTTGAACTTTTTCAAGCTTAGCTATGTGCTTTTTCAAGTGCGGATTCCAAAAGAGGGCTGCATATTCGAGTTTTGGCGTGTGTGTGTGTGTGATTACCTAATTGTGATTACTTAATTGTGTTTACGGGAAAGAGCCCAAAGCTCGTATCTTCCCGTCTCCTGATCGGTTCCATTTTATACTTAGTGATACTTATCATACCTGTCCTTAAAACTATGGATTGAGATAGCATTAACTACCTCCTCGCTTAGCGAATTCCAATTATCAACTACTCTTACACTGAAAAAGTATTTCCTTACATCCTGCAAAGAAGTTTTCTTACGAAGCTTCAAACTATGACCTCTAGTTCTAGAGCCAGCCATATCAAAATATCGATCCCTATCCACTCTATCATAACCATGAAGGAATTTAAAGACTGTCACCATATCCCCCCTCACTCTTCTAGCTTCGAGTGATGGTAAGTCTAATTCCCTCAGCCTCTCATCATAACTGAGATTGCGCATCTCTGGCACCAGTTTCGTGGCATGTCTTTGAACTTTTTCAAGCTTAGCTATGTGCTTTTTCAAGTGCGGATTCCAAAAGAGGGCTGCATATTCGAGTTTTGGCGTGTGTGTGTGTGTGTGTGTGTGTGTGTGTGTGTGTGTGTGTGTGTGTGTGTGTGTGTGTGTGTGTGTGCGATTGCCTAATTGTGTTTACGGGAAAGAGCCCAAAGCTCGTATCTTCCCGTCTCCTGATCGGTTCCATTTTATACTTAGTGATACTTATCATACCTGTCCTTAAAACTATGGATTGAGATAGCATTAACTACCTCCTCGCTTAGCGAATTCCAATTATCAACTACTCTTACACTGAAAAAGCATTTCCTTACATCCTGCAAAGAAGTTTTCTTACGAAGCTTCAAACTATGACCTCTAGTTCTAGAGCCAGCCATATCAAAATATCGATCCCTATCCACTCTATCATAACCATGAAGGAATTTAAAGACTGTCACCATATCCCCCCTCACTCTTCTAGCTTCGAGTGATGGTAAGTCTAATTCCCTCAGCCTCTCATCATAACTGAGATTGCGCATCTCTGGCACCAGTTTCGTGGCATGTCTTTGAACTTTTTCAAGCTTAGCTATGTGCTTTTTCAAGTGCGGATTCCAAAAGAGAGCTGCATATTCGAGTTTTGGCGTGTGTGTGTGTGTGATTACCTAATTGTGATTACTTAATTGTGCTTACGGGAAAGAGCCCAAATCTCGTATCTTCCCGTCTCCTGATCGGTTCCATTTTATACTTAGTGATACTTATCATACCTGTCCTTAAAACTATGGATTGAGATAGCATTAACTACCTCCTCGCTTAGCGAATTCCAATTATCAACTACTCTTACACTGAAAAAGTATTTCCTTACATCCTGCAAATAAGTTTTCTTACGAAGCTTCAAACTATGACCTCTAGTTCTAGAGCCAGCCATATCAAAATATCGATCCCTATCCACTCTATCATAACCATGAAGGAATTTAAAGACTGTCACCATATCCCCCCTCACTCTTCTAGCTTCGAGTGATGGTAAGTCTAATTCCCTCAGCCTCTCATCATAACTGAGATTGCGCATCTCTGGCACCAGTTTCGTGGCATGTCTTTGAACTTTTTCAAGCTTAGCTATGTGCTTTTTCAAGTGCGGATTCCAAAAGAGGGCTGCATATTCGAGTTTTGGCGTGTGTGTGTGTGTGTGTGTGTGTGTGTGTGTGTGTGTGTGTGTGTGTGTGTGTGTGTGTGTGTGTGTGTGTGTGTGTGTGTGAGTGTGCGATTACCTAATTGTGTTTACGGGAAAGAGCCCAAAGCTCGTATCTTCCCGTCTCCTGATCGGTTCCATTTTATACTTAGTGATACTTATCATACCTGTCCTTAAAACTATGGATTGAGATAGCATTAACTACCTCCTCGCTTAGCGAATTCCAATTATCAACTACTCTTACACTGAAAAAGTATTTCCTTACATCCTGCAAAGAAGTTTTCTTACGAAGCTTCAAACTATGACCTCTAGTTCTAGAGCCAGCCATATCAAAATATCGATCCCTATCCACTCTATCATAACCATGAAGGAATTTAAAGACTGTCACCATATCCCCCCTCACTCTTCTAGCTTCGAGTGATGGTAAGTCTAATTCCCTCAGCCTCTCATCATAACTGAGATTGCGCATCTCTGGCACCAGTTTCGTGGCATGTCTTTGAACTTTTTCAAGCTTAGCTATGTGCTTTTTCAAGTGCGGATTCCAAAAGAGGGCTGCATATTCGAGTTTTGGCGTGTGTGTGTGTGTGATTACCTAATTGTGATTACTTAATTGTGTTTACGGGAAAGAGCCCAAAGCTCGTATCTTCCCGTCTCCTGATCGGTTCCATTTTATACTTAGTGATACTTATCATACCTGTCCTTAAAACTATGGATTGAGATAGCATTAACTACCTCCTCGCTTAGCGAATTCCAATTATCAACTACTCTTACACTGAAAAAGTATTTCCTTACATCCTGCAAAGAAGTTTTCTTACGAAGCTTCAAACTATGACCTCTAGTTCTAGAGCCAGCCATATCAAAATATCGATCCCTATCCACTCTATCATAACCATGAAGGAATTTAAAGACTGTCACCATATCCCCCCTCACTCTTCTAGCTTCGAGTGATGGTAAGTCTAATTCCCTCAGCCTCTCATCATAACTGAGATTGCGCATCTCTGGCACCAGTTTCGTGGCATGTCTTTGAACTTTTTCAAGCTTAGCTATGTGCTTTTTCAAGTGCGGATTCCAAAAGAGGGCTGCATATTCGAGTTTTGGCGTGTGTGTGTGTGTGTGTGTGTGTGTG
Source organism: Halocaridina rubra (assembly GCA_037179515.1). Classification (NCBI taxonomy): domain Eukaryota; kingdom Metazoa; phylum Arthropoda; class Malacostraca; order Decapoda; family Atyidae; genus Halocaridina; species Halocaridina rubra. Next base: position 27,202 of record JAXCGZ010010354.1, on the reverse strand, counting down.
TGTGTGTGTGTGTGTGTGTGTGTGTGTGTGTGTGTGTGTGTGTGTGTGTGCGATTGCCTAATTGTGTTTACGGGAAAGAGCCCAAAGCTCGTATCTTCCCGTCTCCTGATCGGTTCCATTTTATACTTAGTGATACTTATCATACCTGTCCTTAAAACTATGGATTGAGATAGCATTAACTACCTCCTCGCTTAGCGAATTCCAATTATCAACTACTCTTACACTGAAAAAGTATTTCCTTACATCCTGCAAAGAAGTTTTCTTACGAAGCTTCAAAGACAGCCATATCAAAATATCGATCCCTATCCACTCTATCATAACCATGAAGGAATTTAAAGACTGTCACCATATCCCCCCTCACTCTTCTAGCTTCGAGTGATGATAAGTCTAATTCCCTCAGCCTCTCATCATAACTGAGATTGCGCATCTCTGGCACCAGTTTCGTGGCATGTCTTTGAACTTTTTCAAGCTTAGCTATGTGCTTTTTCAAGTGCGGATTCCAAAAGAGGGCTGCATATTCGAGTTTTGGTGCGCGCGCGCGCGCGTGTGTGTGTGTGTGTGTGTGTGTGTGTGTGTGTGTGTGTGTGTGTGTGTGTGTGTGTGTGTGTGTGTGTGTGTGTGCGATTACCTAATTGTGCTTACGGGAAAGAGCCCAAAGCTCGTATCTTCCCGTCTCCTGATCGGTTCCATTTTATACTTAGTGATACTTATCATACCTGTCCTTAAAACTATGGATTGAGATAGAATTAACTACCTCCTCACTTAGCGAATTCCAATTATCAACTACTCTTACACTGAAAAATATTTCCTTACATCCTGCAAAGAAGTTTTCTTACGAAGCTTCAAACTATGACCTCTAGTTCTAGAGCCAGCCATATCAAAATATCGATCCCTATCCACTCTATCATAACCATGAAGGAATTTAAAGACTGTCACCATATCCCCCCTCACTCTTCTAGCCTCGAGTGATGGTAAGTCTAATTCCCTCAGCCTCTCATCATAACTGAGATTGCGCATCTCTGGCACCAGTTTCGTGGCATGTCTTTGAACTTTTTCAAGCTTAGCTATGTGCTTTTTCAAGTGCGGATTCCAAAAGAGGGCTGCATATTCGAGTTTTGGCGTGTGTGTGTGTGTGTGTGTGTGTGTGTGTGTGTGTGTGTGTGTGTGTGTGTGTGTGTGTGTGATTACCTAATTGTGTTTACGGGAAAGAGCCCAAAGCTCGTATCTTCCCGTCTCCTGATCGGTTCCATTTTATACTTAGTGATACTTATCATACCTGTCCTTAAAACTATGGATTGAGATACCATTAACTACCTCCTCGCTTAGCGAATTCCAATTATCAACTACTCTTACACTGAAAAAGTATTTCCTTACATCCTGCAAAGAAGTTTTCTTACGAAGCTTCAAACTATGACCTCTAGTTCTAGAGCCAGCCATATCAAAATATCGATCCCTATCCACTCTATCATAACCATGAAGGAATTTAAAGACTGTCACCATATCCCCCCTTACTCTTCTAGCTTCGAGTAATGGTAAGTCTAATTCCCTCAGCCTCTCATCATAACTGAGATTGCGCATCTCTGGCACCAGTTTCGTGGCATGTCTTTGAACTTTTTCAAGCTTAGCTATGTGCTTTTTCAAGTGCGGATTCCAAAAGAGGGCTGCATATTCGAGTTTTGGTGCGCGCGCGCGCGCGTGCGTGTGTGTGTGTGTGTGTGTGTGTGTGTGTGTGTGTGTGTGTGTGTGTGATTACCTAATTGTGTTTACGGGAAAGAGCCCAAAGCTCGTATCTTCCCGTCTCCTGATCGGTTCCATTTTATACTTAGTGATACTTATCATACCTGTCCTTAAAACTATGGATTGAGATAGCATTAACTACCTCCTCGCTTAGCGAATTCCAATTATCAACTACTCTTACACTGAAAAAGTATTTCCTTACATCCTGCAAACAAGTTTTCTTACGAAGCTTCAAACTATGACCTCTAGTTCTAGAGCCAGCCATATCAAAATATCCATCCCTATCCACTCTATCATAACCATGAAGGAATTTAAAGACTGTCACCATATCCCCCCTCACTCTTCTAGCTTCGAGTGATGGTAAGTCTAATTCCCTCAGCCTCTCATCATAACTGAGATTGCGCATCTCTGGCACCAGTTTCGTGGCATGTCTTTGAACTTTTTCAAGCTTAGCTATGTGCTTTTTCAAGTGCGGATTCCAAAAGAGGGCTGCATATTCGAGTTTTGGCGTGTGTGTGTGTGTGATTACCTAATTGTGATTACCTAATTGTGTTTACGGGAATGAGCCCAAAGCTCGTATCTTCCCGTCTCCTGATCGGTTCCATTTTAGACTTAGTGATACTTATCGTACCTGTCCTTAAAACTATGGATTGAGATAGCATTAACTACCTCCTCGCTTAGCGAATTCCAATTATCAACTACTCTTACACTGAAAAAGTATTTCCTTACATCCTGCAAAGAAGTTTTCTTACGAAGCTTCAAACTATGACCTCTAGTTCTAGAGCCAGCCATATCGAAATATTGATCCCTATCCACTCTATCATAACCATGAAGGAATTTAAAGACTGTCACCATATCCCCCCTTACTCTTCTAGCTTCGAGTGATGGTAAGTCTAATTCCCTCAGCCTCTCATCATAACTGAGATTGCGTATTTCTGGCACCAGTTTCGTGGCATGTCTTTGAACTTTTTCAAGCTTAGCTATGTGCTTTTTCAAGTGCGGATTCCAAAAGGGGGCTGCATATTCGAGTTTTGGCCTCACATAGGTTACATAAATATTTCTGAACATTTCCTTGTCCATGTGCCTGAAGGCTACCCTTACATTTGATAAGAATGCATATGCTGCCCTTACTATGCCATTTATATGTATTTCTGGAGACAAATCTGCCAGTATGTTTACTCCTAGGTCTCTCTCATTTTCTGTCTCTTGAAGTTGTACTCCAGCCACCGAGTAGTCAAGCTTGGGCCTTCTTGCACTTGTACCCATTCTCATTACCTTACATTTTGAAGTATTGAATTTCATTAGCCACTTTTCTGTGTGTGTGTGTGTGTGTGTGTGTGTGTGTGTGTGTGTGTGTGTGTGTGTGTGTGTGTGTGTGTGTGTGTGTGTGTGTGTGTGTGTGTGTGTGTGTGTGTGATTACCTAATTGTGTTTACGGGAAAGAGCCCAAAGCTCGTGTCTTCCCGTCTCCTGATCGGTTCCATTTTATACTTAGTGATACTTATCATACCTGTCCTTAAAACTATGGATTGAGATAGCATTAACTACCTCCTCGCTTAGCGAAGTCCAATTATCAACTACTCTTACAATGAAAAAGTATTTCCTTACATCCTGCAAATAAGTTTTCTTACGAAGCTTCAAACTATGACCTCTAGTTCTAGAGCCAGCCATATCAAAATATCCATCCCTATCCACTCTATCATAACCAATTACTTAATAGTGCTTATAGGAAAGAGCCATATGCTCGTAACTTCCCGTCTTCTAGTCGGTTCCTTATTTATATTCAGTGATACTTATAATATATGTCCTTAAAACTATTTATTGAGTTAGCGGTAACTACCTCTTGGCTCACCGAATTCTAATCAAGTATGCTTTCAATAAAAATATTTGAAAAAGCAAGTGGTGCCCTTTTAAATAGAGATAAAAGTAGTATAACTGGGATAGGGAAATGGCATGGTAAAAATGACTGGCCTCTTCGTAGGCTTAAAACAGAATATAATCTAAAAATATTGGGAATTTCTTATTGTGAAGACGAGAAGATGACAATGGAAATGAATTGTAATATAGTAATAGAAAAAATAGAGAAAAGGATCAGTATGCTTGCCCAAAGGTATCTTACAATTTTTCAGAAGGCAATAATTGTGAATTGTATTTTATTATCGAAAGTATGGTATGTAGCCCATACACTTCCATTAAGCAAGAGATTTGCACAAAAAGTAAATGTTTTAATATTCAGGTATCTTTGGAGGGGTAGCTATCATCCCATCCGTAGAGCTACCTTGCCTTTGCCTAAAAGTGAAGGGGGTCTTGGTATAGTAGATGTTTTTAATAAAGCTGCTGCAATTCTTACAGCTACTAGCCTTAAAGAAACTTTGGAAGGAAGACTATTAAATATTTATTATTGTAGCATACGACTAAGCTATTTAGTAAACACAAATAAGTATCCAGATGTATCTGTCCCATGTTTTATTCTGGTGTAGTGGAAAACATAAGAAAAATGTGTAAACATGCTAAATTTCCTCATATAAAAAGTAAAGACATATATTCTATTATATTTGTTAAGTCACAGCCATTAGTAGAGAAAGATTATCCTTTGCTACAGTGGAGTAATATATGGAAAAATGTTAATCATCCAATGGTTGGTTTAAGGGAGAGAGAATTTATATTTAAATATTTACATGAAAAATTACCCACAAATAAACATTTAGAAATGTTAGGAATTAAGAATAATGGAAATTGTGACTTTTGTGGTGAACCTGAATATACAATGCATATATTCTATTTTTGTATAAGAACAAAAAATATTTTTCATTGGTTTAAAAGTAAATTTAATTTGATGTGTTCAGTACAAGATAATAACTGGCTAAAATTATGAATGTTAGATATTAAAGGAAGAAGTAGAAGAGATGAGAACACTGCAGTTCTGCTTATTTGTAATTATCTATATTGTGTATGGACTAGTCGTACACAGAACTTGACTGAATGGGAAACTTTATGTTTAATTAAAGGTAAATTTAATTATTTGAAATGGTTCTTGAATATTTGTTATGCAAGTAATATACAGAATATATTAACTAAAGAATTTTCCAATGTAATTTTGTAATCATTTAACAATTGTAAATATTGTACATTTGACATTAAAAAAAAAAGAAAAAAAAAGAAAAATATACTTCCTTATATCCTGCAAAGAAGTTTTCTTACGAACCTTCAAACTATGATCTCTAGTTCTAGAGCCAGGCATATCAAATTATCGATTCCTATCCACTCTGTTAAAACCATGAAGGAATTCAAAAAGGATCTTCATATCCCACTTATTCTTTTAGCTTCGAGTGATGGTAAGTCTAATTTCCTCAGCCTCTCTTCATAGCTGAGATTGCGTGTTTGTGGCTCCATTTTCATAGCATGTCTTTGAACTTTTTCAAGCATATATATGTTTCTTCAAGTGCGGACTCAAAAATGGGGTTGCATATTCAAGCTTTGGCCTCATATAAGTTACATAAATATTTCTGAACATTTCCTTGTCCATGTGTCTGAAGACTACCCTTATATTTGCTAAGAAAGCGTACGTAGCCTTACTCTGCCATTTATATGCATTTCCAAGACAAATCTGCCAATATGTTTATTGTTACGCAAGTTTGTATGCTCTATCGTCATATTATTCAGGATAGATGTAATAAGCAGATTTTACGTTTGTAATAACAATTATAAATATATATTAATTTCTGTACTTATATTGTAAGACTTATTACATAGTTAATATTATGACGCAGTATATCTTTATGTTATTTCCCATAATTCTCTTGCTATAATTGGGCCTTTGTATAAAAGACGTATATATAAAATAACAACCTAACCTATGTTAACAAATCCTATTTAAAAAACATATTTCATGTACTAGGCTGGCCCATGGCACCACCGCCCGTTGTGATACTGCAGCTGAAGGAAATTTGGTCTTAAATAGGACTGTCCGGACAGTTTGATGTTAAGTCTTCCTTCAGTTACGGTTCTTTTTCTATACCTACAGCAACACCGAATATACTTGGATATTCGTTACACATCTCTTATTATCCCTTCACATCTTACAAGTCACAACACTCCCCATCTCTGTTACTCTTTATTGTATGTTTTCTTCATGCCTAGTGAGGGCAGATTTATTTGATTATTTTTGTTTAACCCGTCCTTGTGTAAAAAAAAAATAAAATAAACTAGCAAGCCGTTGGGGGGGGGAGCGGAATAACTTCATATTACAATAAATTTCTTGAGAACCTTTCCTAACTACCGAATATATACAACCATTATTCGATCAAATGGAATATTACTCATGTCCTATAAGATCAGGCGGGACACCCTTAGGGTTGGATGCTAGACCTTAACCATACCAGAAGATGAAGATACAATTATTTACATCAGTAAGATGTCAAATAGATAAACGATTACAGATTCGTTCTTCTGAAAGAGGTCAATCACTGTTTAATGTGTCACAATTACGAGGGTGGACAACAGAGAGACAACGTCCACCGAGGAATTGTCAACGCCCCGAGACAAGTATTCTAACCACTCGGCTACCATAACTAAGGTGAGTGTAATTATAAAACCTGAAAATGGTGAAATAAGCGCAGAAAGGGCGAAAACCATCACTGCCCAACATAAATGCCTCGCTGGCACAAATCTCCATCTAGCCCTCAATCGCCACCCCAACCACCATCCTAGAACCTGGGCAGCTAAGGTCTGCGCTAGCCTGCAAGCACTGCCAGTCAGGGAGAGCATCCTAGCCAAGATACAAGACACTCCGCTTCCTGAATACTGATGCCCACCCCCATGGAATGACCAACCACTCGACATAAAGATCGAGCTCCCTGACAACCCTAAAAGCTTGGTAAACCTGCTTTTCCTTAAAAACACATACAAGGACAAAATTCAGAGCTGGAGCAGGCCAAACTCTCAAGTCTACTACACTGACGGTTCAGTAAATCAAGAAACTGGAGCCTCAGCCGCCGCCTTCACCACTGGAAACCACGTCCTATCCTGGAGACTGTCAAACTCCTGCTCATCGCTCCAGACTGAGCTTGTTGCCATAGTCAATGCCCTCGATTTCTTCATCCAGCAAGGAGCTGACCATGCCCTAATTCTCTCTGATTCTAAAGGCGCCTTACAGGCCATCAAGAAGCTACTCCTCAGAGACAATGTACGTATCATCACCACAATCCTCAGCTACTACCACAGGACGACCAGCCTTGGAAAAGCCATCACTCTTGCCTGGATTCCCAGCCACGTCGGCATCAAGGGAAATGAGGAAGCCGATCAAGCCGCCAAACAAGCCACTCTCAGAGCAAAAATCCAAATATCTCTGCCTCCTGGGATTCAACAGATAAAAAATAAAGCCACCAAGTCACTTCTTAACGCCTTAATTACTAAATACAACCTGTACACAGACATTGGCTCCCCCTCTACCTGGTGATACAAATCCACCACTGATCTTCAGCGAATCACCCTGGCTAAGAACCTTCGACGAAGCACGGCGGTCAATGTGTACCGTCTGAGACTCGGGTACAAGTGCACCTGGCGAATAGTGGATGATATTGTCAGGGAATGCACCTTTTGCCAGGTAGCTTCACCACATCCACTGCTCCACTACATCCTCGAATGTGATTCCTTTTCAGAAATTCGACGGAAAACTGGTGCCCCCGCAACATCCAGCAAAGATCCAAATGCCCTTCATGTTGCTAGCTCCATAATCAAACTAGCAACAAACAACTACATGAACAGTCTACTAAATATCATCAGTCAATACCCTCCACCAAGATAATCATGTAATAACTCTCTCTCACCTCCAAAACAGGAATTCATTTAAATTGTTTGATGTAAACTAATAATCCTCAACTGAACACTTATGTTTTCCATTATCTTAACAGTTTTGCACAACCTCACCTGCGGGCCAAAATAGGAAAGTCCGATCACCCTCAAGAGTGAATACCACCAACAATAACAAGATTTCACCCCACCTCCTCACCAAACAGGAAAGCCCATTCGCCCGCAAGGGCGAATACCAACTACAATCAACAAAATCTTACCCCACCTGTGGGCCACAAGGGAAGGTCCACTCACCCTCAAGAGAGAACATCAAAGAAAAAAAAAAAGCGCAGAAAAGGAAATATCGAATCATTTCAGGTCTGGCATCCACAATCGACTCCAGTGTCCGTTAGCTCAGTTGGTAGAGCGCCGGTTATTGAATCAACTCGACGGAGGTCGCTGGTTCGAGTCCTGTTCGGGCTACATGTCTTTTTCTTTTTTTTACATTTTACATTTTTACATAGAGAAAAAAGTGAATTCAGTGAAGCATCTTCCCTTTGGCTGAAAGAGTGCAATGCTATTACACACAAAAGTGTCAACAACGATATGAACCCTATCAATAGACGGAGAGTTACGAGTATGAGGCTCTTTCCAGTGAACACAATTAGGCAAATACACTATAGGTAATTACACACAAGTACTCTTTTAATGTAACAATATTTTGATAACTGAAATTCGCTAAGCAAGATAAGAGTAAATGCTAAATGTAGTCATAGTCTTCAGGATAGATATGGTAAGTGTTAATGAGTACATTTGAAACCGACCAAGTAAGTACATACATACACACACATAGATTATATATATATATATATATATATATATATATATATATATATATATATATATATATATATATATATATATATATATATATATATATATATATAGATAGATAGATAGATAGATAGATAGATAGATAGATAGATAGATAGATAGACAGACAGACAGACAGACAGACAGACAGACAGACAGACAGACAGACAGATAGATAGATAGATAGATAGATAGATAGACAGAGAGAGAGAGAGAGAGAGAGAGAGAGAGAGAGAGAGAGAGAGAGAGAGAGAGAGAGAGAGAGAGAGAGAGAGAGAGAGAGAGAGAGAGAGAGAAGCAAGGAAACTTATTGTTACCCGCGTATATAAGGTATCAAAACAGCATTGTTATAGCTTTTAGTATATAATGCTCATAGTTATCGAAAAACGCTAGAGGTATATGAGAAAAGTAATATGGGTACACTAGAAGTGATAAATCCAGTTGCAAACACTGCAAAGAGAAAAAGTCGTTTAGTAATTATGGAGATATTAATAAAAAAAATAGATAAACTGGAATAATTTTGGCTAAAAGAGACGAGAATTCTTTTGGGGCAAGATTCCTAGATTGTCTACGAGGATATTTCTAGCATCAACAATGTACTAGAAACAACAAGGGACAGGATAGGAGATAAACAATCACTTCTCATTTGAGCTAGCATTTACAGAACACGTTTTGGACATGGTTGAAATTGTGTGTGATCCATCAATTGGAAAAAGTAACTACTGTGTAATGTCTGCAGAACATCATTTAGGAGGTTCCATCTGAGAGTAGGAGGACAAGATAGGAATTGAGGAAGAACTACCCAAAAGGACAATGCGAAAGGATTAATGTTCATATTGCTTGTATTGATTTACAGGGAGCCATTATTAACAACATTCCTGTATAGGAGGTGTACATTTTCTATTTTGGATGAATATGAGAGGATAGTTAGCAGTTGCAGACCATCTACCTGAATAGGAATATTAATGGCAAAGAAAAATGGTTTAGTATAATGACTGTACATGGGCAATGATAGGGAGAGACAAATGCTGGAATAGGTGTTGGAGGAGGAAATGTATGAATCCATGGCAATATTACAAACGAGTAATAAATGAGGGAATTAGACTTACCATCACTCGAGCTAGAAGAATGAGGGGGGGGGAATAGGGTGAAGATTTTGAAATTCCTTCAAGATTTCGACAGAGTTGATAGGGATCGATATTTTGATATGGCTGGCACTAGAACTACAAGGCATAGTTTGAAGCTTCGTAGGAAAACTCCTTTGCAGGATGTAAGGAAGTACTTTTTTAGTGTAAGTGTAATTGATGATTGGAATTCGCTAAGCGAGGAGATAGTTAATGCTAACTCAATTCATAGCTTTAAGGACAAATATGAAAAGTGTCAGAGTACAAAAATGGAACCGACCTGGAGAAGGGAAGTTACGAGCATAGGGCCTTTTCCAGTGAGCACAAAAAGTAATTACAAGGTTATTACGCACATTCTGATGTAGCGAGCAACAATGACAAACATTTTTTTTCCGAATGTTACTAATGTTATTATTATTTTATCTTTTTGAATATTACTATTATTATTGCTCCCCCCTCCGAAAATAAAACCAGTACAAGAATATATATTCGCTTTCGTTTTATCTAAACTAAACTGCGAAGTAAGATAACTGAAAATATAACAACAATTATTTGTATTATACAGTAGACTCAAACCAGAACTAACTAGTTATAGAAAACGGATAATCATAGAAAATGCTTACTTTTAATTACTTTAAAGGTAGACTATACCCAAATTTAACATGGCGCATTACTTTATCGATTAGTGGATATAAAGGCTATATTGCCTTTTTACTCAGTTTGTAGAGAACCGATATATTCGCTTCCTGAATATTGACCGGCGGTCACAGACGCATATTCAAATGGGGGTTGCTGTTCTTAACTAGTCTCTTGCAAATGTGCATGTCTTCGTTTAAAGCTTGACAACCGTATGCCCTCTCCAATAACAACCTCCAGTGATCACATCTTGGGACCGGCACCTGAGCTGACCGGCTTTACCTCCCCATTGCTTGGATTTACTTGCAGTTTTCATGTATTAAAACCAACGTAATTATTGGCACTGACTACATTTAAAGAAGCAAGAACCATAAAACCCTTAAAACTATAGCTAAAAAAAATAATTTTCTGGACAGATTACATTAGCCATTCCGGTAGCCCCGTGGCACAAGTGGTAGGGTCCGAGACTCTGAGGCGGCAGCTCGAGGATCGAGGGTTTGCGCCCCAACATGGTCTGATGTTAGCAAGGGCATGCACCCAAGCTAACAATTACATCTGCCAAAAGAAGTCCTTCGCAAGAAGGCAACCGTCCTAGTCCTGGGTAGAAAAGGGAATCCACGACGTAAAACCGGAACATTACATTAGCTATTCATAAAATGGTACGATTTCTATTAGAACATCACTCAGTACGTTTCAGTGTCCGTTAGCTCAGTTGGTAGAGTGCCGGTAGAATGAATTATACTAACCGGTGGTCACAGGTTCGAGTCCTGTACGGGCTACACAAAGATTTTGTCATACCATGATTTATTTGCAATATTATATTAAGCATGTACTCCCTCACATACGAACACTGGTTTTATCTACATTACAAAAGATATACTCTAAATTTGCGTTGTTTTTTCTTCTCTCTCTCTCTCTCTCTCTCTCATTTTTTATGACTAAAGTATACAAGATAAAAATAATAATAATAATAATAATAATACTTTATTTCCATTTCAATACAATGGGTATTCGTCAGCCAGGGTAAGCCCCAACCCCCCACTGTGGTGTCCACCCACAGCAGTTCCTGCCAGTAAACAGCTTAAACTCTCGGTCTTGGACGGGAACCGATCTTTCGACCTCATGAATGCGAAGCCATCGAAGCATTCTTTCAAGAATTTATATTGAATAGTAAAAAAAAATTACTTGGAACTTATATTGTTATACGCTCTCTTTTTCTCATTTAACTCGCGAAAACAATTTATCCTTTATACAAGATCACACACACACACACACACACACACACACACACACACACACACACACACACACACACACACACACACACACACTATATATATATATATATATATATATATATATATATATATATATATATATATATATATATATATAATGTGAAGAAGACTAGTTACTCACTACTTCGCCTTGGGAATTTGGTATGAAACATGAAAATTCAGTACACCAGTCATTATATATATATATATATATATATATATATATATATATATATATATATATATATATATATATATATATATATATATATATATATATATATATATATATATATATATATATATATATATATATATATTAGCATAACAGTATTCAACAACGAATATTTATATATACATTTATATCACGGAAACATTGGGACATGTAATTCCTTCATATTTACTGTCACGGAGATATATAAATATATATATATATATATATATATATATATATATATATATATATATATATATATATATATATATATATATATATATATATATATATATATATATATATATATATATATATATATATATATATATATATATACATATATACATATATATATATATATATATATATATATATATATATATATATATATATATATATATATATATATATATATATATATATATATATATATATATATATATATATATATATATATATATATATACTATTTTCTAGGAATGCAAAGAACTCACGTTCTGGGAGTAAAGCTAAAAATGCATAACTTTTACATTTTATAATTTTTCTCCAAGTGCACTCGAATGTGTGTGGGCAAGCGTGTGTAAGGGTTGCTTATTTTCTTTTAAAAGCATCTTCAATATCCTGTAGCAAAAAGCCGGAATTGAAGTCAGGTTGGATGGAATATGCTTGGCTGCCTATATACTAGGGATATTAAATCAATAACATAACAACTGAATCGTGGAACTCTCTCTCTCTGTATACACACACACATACACACACACGTACGTGCACGCGCACACACACACATTTTATATATATATATATATATATATATATATATATATATATATATATATATATATATATATATATATGCCTCATTCCCCCTTGTAAGGGGGGTGGCCGAGACAGGAAACGCGTATTCACCACGATGCACACACACACCTCAACCACTCCTCTCAGCTCTTTGGGGATAAGGGGTTGCCACGTCTCCCCTCCTTCCACCCTGCTTTGGTCACCCACAAGGTAGGCGGGCAAGAATATTCTACAATGAGGCCCAATAGCGTCATCGAAAGTAAAGGGGTGTGGCAGAAATGCCTCCCACATTTTAAAGGTTAAGAAAAGTTAAAAGAAACTATTGTTTAAACAAAGGGAAGGTTACAGTTTTTATTCATACATAATTACCTAATTGTGCTTACGGGAAAGATCACCAAGCTCGTAACTTCCCGTCTCCTGATCGGTTCTATTTTGTACTTGTGATACTTATCATACTTATCCTTAAAACTATGGATTGAGTTAGATTAACTACCTCCTCGCTCAGCGAATTCCAATTATCGACTACTCTTACACTAAAAAAGGACTTCCTTACATCCTGCAAAGAAATTTTCTTACGAAATTTCAAACTATGACCTCCAGTTCTAGTGCCAGCCATATCAAAATATCGATCCCTATCCACTCTATCATAAACATGAAGGAATTTAAAGACTGTCACCATGTCCTCCCTCAATCTTCTAGCTTCGAGTGATGGTGTCTAATTCCTTCAGCCTCTCAACATAACTAAGATTGCGTATTTCTGGCACCAGTTTGGTGGCATGTCTTTGAACTTTTTCCAGTTTAACTGCGCGATTTTTCAAGTGCAGATTCCAAAAGGGGGCTGCATATTCAACCTTTTTCCTCACATAGGTTACATAAATATTTCTGAACATTTACTTGTCCATGTGCCTGAAGGCTACCCTTACATTTGCTAAGAAAGCATATGCTGCCCTTACTATGCCATATATATGCAGACAAATCGGCCAGTATGTTTACTCCTAGATCTCCCTCATTCTCTGTCTCTTGAAGTTGCACTCCTGCCACTGAGTAGTCAAGCTTGGGCCTTCTTCCACTTGAACCATTCGCATATACCTTACATTTTAAAGTATTGAATTTCATTAGCCACTTTTCTGTCCACTCATGTAGACTATTTAGATCTTCCTGAAATTCTCTATCATTGTTCGCGTTTCTTACTTTCTTCACAATCTTTGCATCATCTGCAAACATATTCATGAATGAATTTACACACTGGTAGGTCATTTGCATATACAAGGAACATAAGTGGCCCTAAAACTGAACCCTGTGGAACTCCACTAATAACTCCTCTCCATTCAGACACTGTCTTACTCTAACCCTCTGTTCCCTTCCTTCTAAGTATGATTTTATCCATTTCAAGGCATCTATATCTATTCTTGCCATTGGTTGCAGCTTCTTAAGAAGTCTCCTATCTGGGACAGTGTCAAATGCTTTCTGGAAGTCTAGGAAAATGCAATCTGCCCAGCCCTCTCTTTCCTGTAAGATTCTTTTTACCTCATCATAAAATTCTAATAAGTTTGTTACTGTTGATCTACCTTCTCTGGAGCCATGTTGTCTCACTGACAAAATGTTGAAGGATTCCAAGTAAAGAGATATATTTCCTTAGTAGTTTCTCCATAGCTTTGCAAACTATGCTGGTCAAGGAAACAGGTCTATAATTTAGAGCCGTATCCCTCCTTTCATTTTAGAAGATAGGTATCAAGTTCGCTTGTTTCCAGCATCTTGGAATCTCCCCTGGCTCCAGCGATTTTTCAAATATGATACTTAGTGCAGCTGATATTGAATTTGCGCTTTTTTAACTACATAAGGGGGATATATCATCAGGACCTGCAGCTTTATGGACATCTAACTCCATCAGCACTTTGCATACCTATGTGGCTGCAAGGATGATTTTCTCTAATACCGGCCCAAGAGCTTCTATTTCTGCAATCAGAGGGGGTGAGGTATTTTCCACTGTAAATACAGACTGAAACTCATTGCTCAATAATTTACAGATCTCTTCATCCGTCTCAGTGATGCTTCCATTGGCTCTCATAAGCTTCAAAATCTGTTCTTTTACCTTCACTTTTCCTCTGATAAAGCTGTGGAAAAGTTTGGGATTTTCTTCAGCTTCCTGGTGATGTCTCTTTCATAGTCTCTCTTTGCCCCTCTTCTTTTATTTAGGTAATCATTTCTTGCTCTTTTATAGATCGGCCAGGCATTTATATTTTTTCTCCTATGCTTTTTCCAGCATTTGCCTCTCCAGTCTTTAGCTCTTTTTTTTTTTACACTCATGATCGAACCATTTCTCTCTGGCATGAATTACGGCGTGTGTGCGTGTGCACACACACACACACAATTATATATATATATATATATATATATATATATATATATATATATATATATATATATATATATATATATATATATATATATGTATATATATATATATATATATATATAAATATATATATATATATATATATATATATATATATATATATATATATATATATATATATATATATATATATATATATATATATATATCTGAAACCCAGCTGTCTTTACATGCTTCCACTGGACCTTGAATCTCCTGACTTTGATGTTCTCTGGCTAAAAGTCTATCTCTCCACTACCACTATCTCTCTTTGCTTCTGCTACTGTTCTCCAAACTCCACTGAGTCTGTGTCTTTCTTTGAATATCTGTCCTCGTGCCATGAGTCCCTGCTATCTTCTCACCCACATGCTGAAGTTCTCTATATTGGAGACTTCAATGTACACCACAGTGAGTGGCTTCATTCTTCTCACACTGATGTGGGAGGAAGCGAGGCCCTTGCTTTCTCTATTACTCACGATCTGGAGCAAATTATCAAACATCCTACTCGCGTTCCTGATCGTCACAAACATGTTGCAAACACTCTTGACATATCTTTTACTTCTAACCCTTCAAACTACTCTTATTCTGTGATTTCTCCTCTTGGTAAATCTGACCATTCTATGATCTCAGTCTCTTCCATATTCGCTCCCCCACCACCAATCCCTCTTACTCAGTGTTGCCTTTGGCACTTCAAGCGTACCCAACATGAAAATTTGCGTAACTTTCTCTTTGACTTCCCATGGGATGGCTACTGCTTTCGGTCCCGCAACCCTGATCAGGTAGCTCTAAATGTTGCCGAAATCATGACCGCATAAATGGAGGCGTACATCCCCTCTTCTACAAAAACTTTCTCTCCCCCTAAACCTTGGTTTGACCGTGCCTGCTCCATGGCTATCCAGGCTAGAAATCAGGCTCACCGATCTTACCTAGCCTCTCCTTCCGATTTAACTCGCTCTGCTTTTATTATAGCTAGGAATCGCTGTACTGCTCAGATTCGAAGGTCTAAGGCTTCCTTTATAAGAGGGAAAGTTGATGACCTTAACTCCTCTCCCACTGACAAATGCTTCTGGTCCTTAGCCAAAAACCTCTCCAAAAACTTCTGTAGCTCAAGCCTTCCCCCTCTCATTCATTCTGATGGTTCTATGGCTTGCTCTCCCACTGACAAAGCCACTCTCTTTGGCTCTCATTTTTCTGCCAACTCTTCCATCAACGATTCCAGCACACCTATTCCTCAGTCTTTACCCCTCTCTAACCCTATGCCCTCTCTTATCCTTTCTTCATACAAAGTTCATAAGGTTCTTCGCTCGCTAAAGATGAACAAGGCATATGGTCCCAATGGTATCCCTGCAAGGTTCCTTAAGGAGTTCGCAGATGAACTGGCTCCTGTGCTTTGCTGTCTTTTTCGCCTCATTCAGTCAACCAGTATCTATCCTTCATCTTGGAAGCATGCTCTAGTTCAACCTGTTCCTAAGAAGGGTGACAGCTCTATTTCTTATAACTACCGACCTATTGCTCTAACCTCCTCTATTGCTAAAGTTTTCGAAACTTTGCTCAATTCTCACTTCTTGAAATGTCTTGAATCTAACTCACTTATCTCTGATCACCAGTACAGCTTCCGCAAGGCAAGATCCACTGGTGATCCCCTGTCCTATCTTACTCATGTATGGTCATCTTCTCTGAGGAACTATGGGGAATCCTTTGTCGTCGCCCTTGATATCTCTAAGGCTTTTGAGAGAGTCTGGCACAAGGCTCTGTTGGCCAAACTCCTTGCCTATGGCTTTACTCCTTCTTTCTGTTCTCCGATTGCCATTTTTCTTACTGACCATTCTATATCTGTAGTTGTTGATGGCACGACATCTAGCCCTTTCTCTGTTACCAGTGGTATTCCACAGGGCTCTGTTCTTTCACCAACACTGTTCCTTCTCTTCATCAATGATCTTCTACAATCCCCATCTTCCTCTCTTCTTCATGCCTTTGCTGATGATTCTACCCTTCACTTTTCCTCTGCCTTTTCTTCACAACCTTCATCTGTTACTCCTAATCAATCTCGTATCACTCTTTCTTCTACTCTTAACTCCGATTTGCAGAAAGTATCTGAGTGGGGCACTCAAAATTTAGTTAAATTCAATGCCTCCAAGACACAGTTTCTAGCTATCTCTTTATCTTCTTCTCCTCCTGATAACCCTATTGTCTTCGAAACTAATGAAATTTACCCTCTTAACTCTATCAACATATTAGGAATCCATATAGCCTCTAACTTGTTTTGACGGAATCACATAATCCAAATTTCTAAATCTACATCCAAAAAATTGGGGGTTTTGTTTCGTTTTCGTCATTACTTTTCCTCTTTGCAGTTACTTAAAATGCTTAGAATATTGCTCACACATCTGGGGTGCTTCTTCATTTACTTATCTTCTTGATAGGGTTGAATCTAAGGCAGTCAGACTCATTAATGATCCTTCTCTTACTTCTAACCTGGATTCTCTCTCTCTTCGCCTTAAGGTATCTTCCCTTTCGCTTATCTATCACTACTACTTCCATCGCTGCTCTGATGAGTTGGCGAGTTGCATCCCTCTTCCACTGCCAAGGCCGCGTAACACTCGCCAAGCGGCCTCATCTCACAGGTACTGTGTGGAGATTTGTAGCTCGCGGATTGGTCAGTACAGCGACTGCTTCTTCCCATCTACCTCCAGACTCTGGAACTCTCTTCCTCCTTCTGTCTTTCCTAATTCTTATGACCTTTCATCCTTCAAAAAGCAGATCTATCGTCATCTCAGAGCCTAGTCCTCCATATATCTGGGTTCTCAGTACTTTGACTGTTTTTTCTATCTGTCGTTTTCCTTTGTGTGACATTACCTCATCTCTGCCTTGTCCTTAACCTTTTTCTTTTCCTTCGTCTTGGAATTTTCTCGTCCCCGGGCCTTTATTGATGAGGTCAGTTTCTGCCTGTCCCGGTGTTACACAAAAAAAAAAAATAATAAAAAAAAAATAAATATATATATATATATATATATATATATATATATATATATATATATATATATATATATATATATATATATATATATATATATATATATATATATGGAAGGAAAAGCCCATTAAATAAAACAACGAAAATATATATAAATAAAGTACTTATTAATTTCGTGACCTAAGCTGGTCACCTTCTCAAAGTACAATGGCAAGAGATACAATGGCAAGAGTTGTATCTCTTGCCATTGTACTTTGAGAAGGTGACCAGCTTAGGTCACGAAATTAATAAGTACTTTATTTATATATATTTTCGTTGTTTTATTTAATGGGCTTTTCCTTCCATTTTAGATTGTATGTTAACAGTTCAGTGTTATTAACATATATATATATATATATATATATATATATATATATATATATATATATATATATATATATATATATATATATATATATATATATATATATATATATATACAAAGAAAACGAGCAAAGCAAAGAAAATGCTAGTGCAAGTAAGTTTTTAGGGGATAGTATATCCTTGCTAACTATACACATGATATTACAATAAGCTGAATCGGTGAATATGATGTTTTAGATACAGTGTCTCTCTTTGTCTTGCAGTGAGTGTTAGCCCAGTTGGTAGAGCATCAGTATTTCTTCTAGTATCAATACTGAGAGAGAGAGAGAGAGAGAGAGAGAGAGAGAGAGAGAGAGAGAGAGAGAGAGAGAGAGAGAGAGAGAGAGAGAGAGAGAGAAACCTCCCTTTTTCGAAGTCGAAACAAAAGCGTTCATCATCATGTACTCCTGCCAATCACATATCTTCTTTTTCATCATCATCAGTTTTAATCATGTTCTGACGAGATTGCTCTAACTCATGAGACTCTAGCCTTGGGTTAAAGCTTTGCAATTGCGTGCTCTTTATGACACCAACTCTTCAATCACCCGATCTTAGGATCGACATTAATAAGAGTTGGCTTTCTTCCTTAGTGTTTGGAAACACTCTGTTAAAGGCAAAGTATAAAAAATGCCTTTGTCACCTATTAAAACCAACATAATTAACGTGCCATAAATACATTTAAACAAGCATGACACAAAGAACTACAACTAGGTAAGAATATAGCTAAATATTAGATTTTGGACATCAAAATAGTCATCCCTTCATAAAATAGTGTAATGGTGACCAAGTTCTTTCCCAATATATCATATAATAGCTGCAAAAACATACACTTCACATGTGGTGTTTAATCCATCAGTAGATAACATGAGTTTAAAACAGACAACGGTTTGTTAGGTTCCGGTTTTACGTCACGGACTCCCTTTTCTACCAAGGCTAGGACGATTGCCTTCTTGCGAAGGACTTGTTTTGGCAGATGTAATCGTTACCCTAAGTGCATGCCCTCGTTAACTTCAGACCGTGACGGGGCGCGAACCCTCGACCTGACGCCTCAGAGTCGCGGACGCTACCGCTTGAGCCACAGTGACTACAAATTATACCGTTTCCCCAAAATAATGATTTAGCATGCTTTGAACCAACGTAGAAAGGAACAAGATGACCAGAAATGACATATGTTCACATAGGCCTATATAACGTTGATCATGTCTGAATTTATTGAAACAATAGTTCGAGAAACAATTACGGGACCCAGTTTAAAAGACATAAACTTAATACAGGAAAAGCAATCACCTCAAAGGGGATACTCGCTCGACAGAGACAACTATGTGTTTAGTCATAAATGATATATTTCCAATGATTGATGAGGGTATGTGTAACATTCTAGTAATGCTCTCGCCCTCAATGCAGGATTTGATACAGATAAGGTATGTTTATCTTCTATACGAGATAATCCTCATTTTATGTGTCAGTGGAGTAATGCTCTCGCCCTAAATGCTGGGTTTGATACAGATGGGGTATTTTTATCTTCTATAAGAGATAATTCTCATTTTATATGTCAGTGGGTAATACTCTCTCCCTCAATGCAGGGTTTGATACAGATGGGGTATGTGTATCTTCTCTAAGAGATAATCCTCATTTTATGTGTCAGTGACCTAAAGTTTATTAGTATTGACAGTGATGCAAATTTAAAACAAGGAAATAAACAAAATGAGTAGCACGAGGCAGTGTTTTTGGTTCTACACTATTTTTTTTTATCATATTGACACCAGGATGGACCAACAAAAAATAATAATGAATCTGTCCTCATAAAGTAAAGAGACGCAGATATAGGGAGTAATGTGACTTGTCAAATGTAAAGGGATTATAAGAGATGTATAACAAATATCCCAGAGTATTCGGTGTTGATGTAGTAGGCAGAGAAAGAGAATCGTTATTGAAGGAAGACTAAACATCGAACTGTCCTGGACAGTCCTATTTAAGTCCAATAGACCCTTCAGTTGTTATTACTATCTATATAGCTAAGATATCCTGGATCCTTTAAAGAAAAACAAAGTAATGTAAACTTTACACTATATGCAGATGATACCCAGTATTATATTTCTGCTACAACCATTTAAGAAAACATGAATAAAATTGAAGAAATAAATTGGATGGGAAAAAAAATATGATAAAACTCAATGCATGATGTTCAAATCTGAAAGCAATGTGGAAAAAATTCAAATCATAATGATTGGGCCATCTAATATTATTACAGGTCTTCTATTGCGTCATATGGGAGTCTTTATTGATAGAAATTTAACCATGGATAATCAGACACCAAACACCGGGAAAGTATGTAACAATCATCTCAGAAACCCTGCAAGCAAGAATCTAAGTGAAGATACATTGAAACTGTTAATACATAATCATGTAATGTCAAGATAAGACTATGGTTACTCAACATAATAGAGAGAAAACTTTTAAATATACATAACAAGACCACGTGATTGATTTAACTAAAAAAAAAAAAAAGAAAAACAAATCTATTGAGCGAAAGAATAACCCCAACATTGGTAAGAGTTATACTGGTTACCGATGAAACCAAGAATTTGTAGCAAGCGGATTGGTCGGTGCGGTGTCTTTTTCATTCCTTTCACTTCCAGATTTTGCCTGCCTATGTCGCCTGTCATGTTGGTATCAAAGACCTTCTCCCTACAGCTGATTCTCATACGGTATATAGTTTAGCTTCGTTCAATTTCCCATTTCTTTGAGTATTCCCATAGGGAGTTCCAATTCATATTGTTTTCTTTTTTGTTTTCTTTTTTGATGTCGGCTACCCCCCAATTGAAGGTGGAAACAGCCAAGGTAGATAGAATAGATCTCTCAACCGTCCTTTAGGATAAGCCGAGTCGCGTGCCTCACATCAACACCTGTCCAAGATTAACTGAAGAATCACTCCAAATGAAGAAGACTCGCGCTTGTTTCAAAGCCTCTCGGATTTTTATAATTTCAATTTCAATTTACTAAAAGCTTCTCACTTCCAGAATTTTACTTTCAGATTACTGAAAGCATCTCAGGCTTTCATAATATTACTTTTAGATTACTGAAAGCATCTCAGGCTTTCATAATATTATTTTTAGATTATCGAAAGCTTCTCAGACTTTCAGATTGCTAAGAGCACCTCAGGCTTTCAAAACTTTATATCAGATTAATGAATGACTCTAGAGCTTCCATAATCTTATTTTTAGATTACTGAAAGCATCTCACACTTTCAGAATTTTACTTTCAGATTACTGAAAACATCTAAAGATTTAAATTTCATTTTCAGATTACTGAAAGCATCTCAGACTTTCATAATTTTACTTTCAGATTAATGAAAGCATCTCATTTGTATAAGTCTATTTTTAGATTACTGAGAGGATCTCAGATTTTCAGAATTTTACTTTCAGCTTACTGAAAGCATTTCAGTATTTCATAATTTAACTTTCAGATAACTGAAAGTATCTCATGCACTCATAATTTTACTATCAGGTTACTGAAAGCATCACATTTCATAATTTTACTTTCAGATTACTGAAATTATATGTGGCTCTCACGAATTTAATTTCAGAA
The DNA here is from genome assembly GCA_037179515.1 of Halocaridina rubra. Taxonomy (NCBI): domain Eukaryota; kingdom Metazoa; phylum Arthropoda; class Malacostraca; order Decapoda; family Atyidae; genus Halocaridina; species Halocaridina rubra. Next base: position 5,395 of record JAXCGZ010010354.1, on the reverse strand, counting down.
TGCTGAAAGTATCCAACACTTACATAATTTTATATTCAGATTACCGAAAGTTTTCATGATGTTACTTTCAGATTACTGGAAGCAGCACATACTTTAAGAATTTAATTTTCACATTACTGGTGGCATCTGTCTTCCATAATTTTATTTACAGATTTCTGAAAGCCTCTCAGGTTTTCATAATTTTATGTCAGATTACTGAAAGCATCTCAGGCATTTATAATATTGCTTTCAGATTACTGAAAGAATCTCAGACTTTCATAGATTTCTTTTCAGATTACTGAAAGCTTCTCAAATATTCATAATTTTACTGTCAGTTCGCTGAAACCACTCGAACTTTCATAATTTTACTTTCAGATTACTGAAAGCTTACCAGGCTTTCATACTTTCACTGTCAT
>JAXCGZ010010353.1:0-34641 GCA_037179515.1 Halocaridina rubra | reverse complement strand
TCAAGTGGTAGAAGAGGAGGAGGATGCGGAAGAACGAACCTCTATCTGCAAATGTTTTGGTGCTTCCGTATCAGCTGATACACCCTCGCACGCTATTTCACGGATGATATTATATCGAAAGTTTGTTTGCTGTTTGTTCTTTATGCTTTTTTTCAATTCTCTTCATAACATTCGATCGCATTAAGTGGTAGTAGAGGAGGAGGATGCGGGGAGAACGAACCTCTATCTGCAAACATTTTGGTGCTTCCGTAGCAGCTGATACACTCTCGCACGCTATTTCCCTGATGATATTATATTGCCAGTTTGTTTTGCTGTTTCTTCTTAATGCTGTTTTTCAATTCTCTTCATAATATTCGATCGCATCAAGCGGTAGAAGAGGAGGAGGATGAAGGAGAACGAACCTCTAACCAAAACGTTTTGCAGCTTTCGTATCAGCTGATGCTTATCACTATTCAGGCACAATATCTTACTCATAAAATATTTATTTATTCACCCAATTTGGGGTTTATCTAATTTTCAAGATTATAGTATTATTAATATTCCTTGGTTCTAAACATTACTCTATCTTCTTCACATATCGACCATGCTGCACGATATCATAACGTAAACAAAGTCAGCTGAGACAAAAAGAAAACGTATACAATTCGTTACAAAGAAAACATATATCTTGCTGTACATGGGAAACTTAAATGAAATATATATATTCTCTACACGCTATTTCCCTGACGATATTATATCGAAAGTTTGTTCTTAATGCTTTATTTCAATCTTCATAATATCACGTTCATATAAATTTACGCTTGCGTGCTGTTAGTAATAAAGTAAAGGGTGGGTTGTTAACATTGCAGGGAGGGTTTATACAGTAAAGGTAAAAATAAATGTAAAATACTTGTAAATAATATGGTGCTCCTACTTCGCGAAGTTTCACCTTTCGCGGCTGGTCCCGGAACCGAACCCCCATGATAAATGAGGGAGCACTGTATTGTAATTATGAATATACTGATTTTTTTTGCACTATGATAATCGTTTTTATTGCTGAATATTTACAGAGATCATATCCAACTGTATTATATGCTAATTGGGTATTATAACCATTTTAATTAGTTTCTTAAATAATTTTGTCACTGATTAGTAGCTATATATTGTAATTGTGACTATTCAGATTTTTATTTTGTACCATGATAATCATTTTTATTGCTGGATCTTTGCAGAGATCATATCAAACTGTATTTTATATTAATTGGGTATTATAACCATTTTAATTGTTTTTTTCTTAAATAATTTTGTCAGCGATTACTAGCTATATATTATAATTGTGAATACTTAATTTAAATTTTTTTCTTTAATTAGAATGCTTATTGTAAGGAATATATTTTTCTTTTGTTTGTCTTTTACAGAAATCACATGTTCTATATATATTAAGTTCCTTGACAATAGAATTCCTTTCAGGAAACTACTTGTGTTAAGTAATATTTTAAGATAATTATATGAAATTGTATATGATTTTTGTAAAAAAAAATGATTGTTAACATATATAACTCTCTCAAAAATGTTTAATGCTTCGTCTGAAATATATTTCAGGGTGGTAGTGGTAAGTGTCATATAAAAGTACTGTATATAAGAAGTACAATACTATATAACTGTAACTTAGCCCACGTGGTGTCAGGGGAGTCAAATGGTGTAACTGATATTTCCCAGTGGGTTTCCTGGGCAGGATGTGTGTTTGCAGAGAAATAACAACAAGAGATATGGTTCAGCCCATAGGCCTCTAACACAAGGCGCCAGTTGCCGATAGAGGTCAAAATTGTCACTAAGTTCAAGTCATTCCCACGAGAGCAGAAAATCGATATATACATGCACGTATGTGCGTGCACCTGTGAAAATACACATATAGGCTCTCCTTGTGTCCGATTGGCCTTCTTGATAGCCACGCCCTGAAACTACACAAAATGGAGGGCACTCCTGGTTCTCTAGAAGCCTACTGGCAAGACTACTCAAGCTTACCACGCCCTGCCATCTTGGTCATACAAGAAAGTTAGCAGTTGGAGTTGGAGAGTCAGTTAGAATATTTCTGGGGCACAAATAAGATCTTAGAATTTTACATTAAGGGGAATGGGAGTTTTGAGGTGTAGAATAAGTTTAGAACCAAATAAACAAATATAAATCAGACGATGCAAATCTGTTATCACCTACAACGCTACCAAAACAATAATACAACATTGGTGATATTCTGGTGAGATATAACTCAACGACTTCAACTTAATATAGGTATTAGAAAAACTCTAATACGTCATTATGACTGAAATAGGGAGATTGTTAGTGTTTTGGCTTGAAGACCAAAATCGACAGCATATTCCATAAAGCTTTATGCTTCTTCAGGAAAAGGGTAAAATGTTGTTCGAAGACTTGAAAAGAGAAAAGTGGGAAGGCAGTGCAGGCGAGAAGTTTGTTGCTAGTAGAGGGCATCTGGAAGGGTCAACTGCTAGTCATCTGGAAGTCAAACAAGAAGGCTTGGATAACCCTTCAAATATTCGAGGACTGGTTAAGCAACCATTTTTGCCTGAAACGGAGAGGTGCTGTGCTTCCAAGCGTCTGCCCTTTAAGATTTTCCTAATCATGGACAATGCCCCTGGTCACCCTGTCCATTTGGATTACTTTCATGCTAATGTAAAGGTGGTTTACCTTCCACCTAATAACACCTCCTTGTTACAGCCAATGGATCAGAGGGTCATTTCCTCTTTCAAAGCCTACTACCTCCGAAGAACAGTTACTATGGCTCTCAGGGCAACAGAGAAGGACAAGAACCTGACTCTGTGAAGAATATTGGTGATGCTTGGAAGTGATGCAAATGAACTTGAATAAGGTATGGAAGAATGCATGCCCCTATTTTGTTAATGACTTCCAAGGCTTTGAGGACACAGTTGATGCTGTAACGAAGAACGTAGTTGTCATGATTAGAGAGTTCAAGTTGGAGGTGGAGGCTGATGATGTAAAAAAGCTCATGGAATCTCATGGTGAGGATTATCTACAGGGGACCTCATTCAGATTGAAAAGCAAATGATTAAAGAGGAGGAAGAACAACCAAGCCCAGAGCCAAAGAGATTCACAACCAAGGAATTGGAAGAATCATTTGCCTTGGCAGAGTAAATGTTGAGGCTCAAGACCCCAACGATGCCATGTACAATAAGGGGTGGAGAGAGAGATAAATGATTCCCTGAGGTGTTACAAGGAAATATATGAGGAGAAGAAGAGGGCATCCTCCCAGACAACCCTTGACCAATTCTCCTTGAAGGTAGAGCGCCCACCCAAAGATCCTGTGCCCTATGCCTCTATAGACTCACCTGCCCCAGTATCTCCATTATGTTCTTTTGCCTCTCCAGACTCAACTACCCCAGTCTACTCAGCACCTGCCTCTCCAACTTCCACTTCCCAATAAGCCAGTCTTTCCCTTCCTTGCAATGCCCCTTCCAGTGTGCAATCCAATCACACTAGTAAAGGAAAGTTTTAATTCACTGTACACTGTACTGTAGTTTAATTTTACTATCAATACTGTAAATTTAAAAGGTAAGCAATACTATTAAGTTTAGTTTTAGTATTTTCTTTTTTAATTCACTGTACACTGTACTGTAGTTTAATTTTACTATTAATACTGTAAATTTAAAAGGTAAGCAATACTATTAAGTTTAGTTTTAGTATTTTTTTATCATAGATTAATATAACATATAATATTACATTGTTTTAAATTTATTTAATTTTAATATAGGTTGATGGCCCTAGGTTCGAATTTGGTGCTTTCAGACTTACGTCGAAATCCACTAGTCAGTTGTCAGGAACAGAACCCTGAAGTTAATCGAGGACCCCCTATACTGTTTCCTTTACAAAAGTGTGTTCACCTACAATACTTATGCAGCATATCTCAAATTCTATATTGTTTCTTACAAATAGAGTTTTAACATAATATTCAAGCAAACCCTCTAAGTAAAAGCAAGTAAGTAAATACTTCTCAATAACTATTAGTATGAAGGTATACATATTATTGCCACATAAATGCTAGTAATAGCATATCCACATATACCTCCAAGATGATAAGTATCACTTTACATTATGATTACAAGCAATGCCTTGATTATTTCAAGCTATTATATATATGGTACTCAATAAAAATTTACTACTGACATGCAATGCTTCTGGCAAACAATGGGCAGGTTGTGATCATAACCACCAAGATCTGACTATTACAAAAAGTATGGAATATGACCCTAAATGAAATTATAATACATGAATACCAGAAAGTTACCTAAGAAATACCCTACCTGATAAACTGCTGTAACTCCTGGCACTCTAAGTTGGGAAGCTGGATAGAAAATATATTTTCTGGAGGTCCTCCAAGAGGTCTTTGATATTTTGAGATTTCCCTTAAAAGACGCCAAATTGCTGGGACACGCGCTGAGAAAAATAACTGATGGCAATATATGTTGCCACGAGAAGCTTCAATTTTCAAATCCACAAGAAGGGACTTCTCATACAACCTGCAATCCATAGGTAAACTGATAAGCTTTACGCGCAGTCTCAACTTATTACTACTGTATATTAGCTTTATACAAGTGAAATGTATAAAAACAAGTGATCTGACTTTATAGAAGTTTTAGATATTATTTGAAATTTCAGCTTTAGCATCCTGTAATACGTTATATACAATAAATTAAACTAACATCAATTACATGATAACATTCAGTTAAATCAGCAACTCTGGTGGGGGACTAGCAGAGCTCTATTGAGACTAGTCTGAGCGCCTATAAAAATATTCATTCTACAGCTAATACAGGTACCAATACTGTACAGTATTTTAAAATACCTGATGAATATAAAGAGTTAAGATACTCACCTACTACATAATAGAAGAGGGAAACAAATAAAATATATACTAATTATAGCAAAGAACTGCCTCAAGCACTGTAATTATGATGAACATATACCAGTGTGATAGGCTACTCTGGATTGGATTCGGTTTTACGTCACAAACTCCCTTTTCTACTAAGGGCTAGGACGGTTGCCTTAGTACGAAAGGCTTGTTTTGGCAGATGTAATCGTTACCCTGAGTGTATGCCCTTACTAACCTCAGTCCGTGACAAGTCGTGAACCCTCGACCTGCCGCCTCAACTAAGCATACAGCATATACTGTATGAATAATGACCTTAGGTATACGAAGCAGAAATGACACATTATAAAAATATTGGAAAAGGTGTCATGAAACACCTGAAGTTCAAACATCAAAGTAATAGATGATAAATTGTTGAATCTTTTTATGGATGCAAATATACTGCTACTACAAGATTTAGCCTTTCAAAACTGTTAACTGACTTTTCTTCCTACATAATTCAAGTGAAAAAACACTCAGACGTTACAAATATATATCTGTGGGCTGGAAGTGATACTAATCATGAAACTATGATGCTTCAAGGAAAAAGGCCCTTAAATAATGAAAGTTTTACTTTATCAAGTCTGACAAGAATCTAATCAATGAATTTCCTAAGTAATTATTTTCGGAAATTGTAAACCATAAATATTCTGTGAACTCCTATATGAGATTAAGAAAAATAGGAAAAAAAAAGTTATTTGGCTATAGATGTTCCTTCTTACAGCACAAACACAAAAAGAACTATAAGAAACCATCACATCTGCAAGTCAAAATGTATTTACTATAATCCTAATTACTACTAAACCACAGAAAGTGGTTACCTTATCAATACATATCTGGATGTCTATAAACACTTAATTTAGTTCCTCTCTTTATAGACACAAAAAAGATACTAAAGATTCAAAGAACATTCATCACAAAATTACAAAACTACAAAATACCAACCCCAACACATCTATCACCAGTTGCCGTGTGATATTTATCTGGATCTCTGCTCTATCTCTTTCATACCTATTTTGCAAAGCAGTCAAGCAGAAGGGTGGCTGACTTCTTGTGCGCTGTCTTACGGCTGAAAAGAGCAGAAACGATCAATTCTCTCCCATAAAAAGTCTCTGTAGAAACAGCTTCTTAAGGGTGTATCCATTAATATATATAAAGGACATGAAAAGGAACTACAGAAACTCCAATAATATATTAATATGAACATAAGTAAAGTGATGAATGTTAATAGCAATACATCAAAAGATGATTACTACTTCCAAGCTTAAAATGAGCTAGAGACAGCAGAATGTAAGAGAGAAAAAAATATGCAAGAGTAATGATAAAAATCCACCCGTGGACTATCAGAGAGAATATGTAATATAAAACCATTGGTTAGGACTTACAAAATACAAGATCATACACCGACAACAGCTTCCCACAAACAATGATAAGATTGTAAGAAACTTTGCTTTAGCCCTATGTCAAATACAGTACACTTTGGCTCTAAGCCATAGAAACATACAGAAAAATTGATTATACAAATCATGGATACCAATTAAACGAGAAGGTTGTGTTACCTTAAACAAGAAGATAAGTTTGTCAAACCAGACCTCATACCTGTGACATGAAATTTATTAGTAACCATCTACAAATCTAACATTTTTTAAAAGGAGGTACATGGACAATATACAAGACCATTTCAATACATTTCAATATGCTTGCATAAAGCCATGACTTCAGATTATAAGGTACAAGCTTTGGGTTCTATAATTTGTTTATGAAGATAACTGACTAGCTCTGAAGTGTGCTTAATTGCGAAGCTGTAAGTACAAAAAAGTCTGGTATGAGGTCAAGTTGTCGTCTTTCTCTAAGCTGCCCAGCCAAACAGCTCCAAGTCCCAAAGGAAGGCCACACCTAATCCAGAACTTTCCCAAAGGACTCTTAGGGAGTGCCTGTTGTGTTGCTAGCATAGTACTTGTATGGAGTCTTGTCTTCCATAATGTGTCTGATTGCAAGAAATGACATGTTACATCCAAGAAAGTCATCATGAACAGAATTATCCAACCTCTTCTGATAGCTCAGAAGAGCTGGATGGAGCCCACATTGCAGCCTGGCCAGGTGGATGTTCTCACAGAAAAGTGAGGATTCTGGAGGATGGATGGCGGCAGGATGTGTCGTCACTGAGTGACCGAATGGAAAGAAGAAATGAGTGAGTATGGATATAATAGGAGAAACGGGTTTGGGGTGGGAAAGGGGGAAGGGATGACAATACTTCGCGTGTATGTGTGGATGTTCTAGCATATAATGTAGTGGGAGGAGTTGGTTTGTGGAAGCTGCAGCAAATTTTTGTGTGCCTTTCATATTATGACAGTTTTTGTCATAGAGGGCTCTGGTTTCTGTGCGTAGTCTGTTAGTGTAGCAAATGTACAGACTGTGATAATTTTTAGGGCTTTGTTGTGTACAGTTTGTCTGGCAATGTGATGTTTTACTGAGGATAGAAGCCCAAGCAGTGCTTGCTTGCATATTCCATCAATAAGACCAATGAGGTAGTGTTTGCATACTGTGGTAAATTTATTTGTTGTATCCAAATGCTGTATAGGTATAGGGCCTGTGGAAGTTAAGTCTTAAGGTTCAGTTTGTATTGGATGTTTGTGACATATTTACATGACACTAATTTAATTTTATATAATATATATATATATATATATATATATATATATATATATATATATATATATATATATATATATATATATATATATATATATATATATATATATATATATAGTCAACTTGTCATTTACATGAGTTTAAAGTACGAGAACTTGGATTAGTGAGTCTACATAACAATAGTAAAAAAAATATAAATACACGTTTAACGAGAGCAAGAAAAAGCGAGGAAAAACGACTTAGTTCAGTAACTAAGCACTCACCTCGAGGCACTTTCCCACCATGCTGCCATGTGCTTCAGTCTCTCTTCACCAAGCATACCGTGTGGATATATTGCTTGTTCTAACTGTTGTTTTGGTAAACTTTGTATTATCTGTGAAAGTGCTTCTACTTCCAAATGAGCGAGAAAGTCTATAAACCTTGACGTAAAACTGCAAGTGTTGGCCCATTACGAGCGTGGTGAGAGTACATCAGCCATAAGAAACACGAACTTTGTTTACATTTTCGGCTTCTCACTCCTTTTCTCCTACCGCTTATGTCAACGCTCACCGCCACCACACACGTCCTAGTATGCCAGTTGCCCACCGCATAATAGAGTGAGTTAATATGTTTACTGTACAGTATTTATTTGTGAATCTGTATATCTTTAATACTGTATAGTATTTGTATATTTAAATTTACATAAGTACAGGTATTTCAGCTTGGTTATGTACTTGTAAAATATGTTTTACTTAGCTTATTTTTTTGATATAGTGTGCTTATACACGCTTGTGGAACGTTCCTATGTATATTAACATTATTCCTTATGGAAATAGACTATTTGAATAGCATGAAATTGAATTATACTAGACTTTTGAGAACCTATACTTGCATTAATTCAAGAGGTGACTGTGTATATATATATATATATATATATATATATATATATATATATATATATATATATATATATTATATATATATATATATATATATATATATATATATATATATATATATATATATATATATATATATATATATATATATACTCGTGTAAAGTGCGACTTTTGAAGACCGTTTTTTGAAGCTAATTTTAGGGGAGTCGCATTATACACGAGGTATAAATATAATGTAAGTACTGCTGGCCTAGGCTACACCACTGACCAAACTATATATTCATTTACTCTAGTCAAAAAGTACAGCTGTATTTAAAATAAACATGATTTTGATAAAAGCAATGTTTTACTTAACTGTATTCAATAATAATGCATGTAATATTCATATGTTAGTATTGTATTATAAAACACAAACATAGCGAATATTTATAAGAAATTTTGCTAATCGAGACTACCATCTAGGTCTATGCTTTTCCAAATCAGCTGATTGTGGTAAAATAAAGAACGCAAAAAAAATTTTCTTTTACTTGTTGAAAGAAACAATTATTACTCGAACTATTATTTTCATTTTAGCATACAAAGGTACATAAGCATTAATTAAAGTAAAAAGACATGCATAAATTTATTAATTAATTAAAATCCCTCAAAGTTGCTCTCCGTATCGTTAAATAAGGCTTCGAATTCTTCATCATGTAGGCAATCATCATATTGATCATCTTCCAACTCTTCGATAATTTCATCTTCTACATCTTCGTAAATGGCATCCTCTTCACTTCCGTTCAGAGCATTTGATATGCCACATTTTTTAAATGTTTTAACTATCATATTTGTATCTATCTCAGCCCACAATCCTTTCACCCACAAACACAGGAAAGGCAAATCCGGAGCCTTCATCCTCCCCCCCTTCGTAAATGTTTTCTCCCCTTCCAACATCCATTCATTCCATTTCTTTCGGATGTTGTTTTTAAATGGCTTGTTGATGGATACGTCAAGAGGTTGAACAAGGCTAGTCAAACCACCGGGAATTACTGCTATATCAGTGTTTGTCTCTCGAACAGCTTTTGAAACTGAGTCTACTAGATGTGACCTAAACATATCCCACACAAGTAAACTTTTTTCTTTCCTTAAACCACCTGGCCATGATGCCCAAACTTTCTTTAGCCAAATCTTGCATCCTTCATCGTTCATCCACCCTTTTTCATGTACGTGGACAACAATACCACCCGGGAATTTTTGTTTAGGTTTCAATTTTCGTTTGAAGATAACCATTGGTGAAAGTTTCGTTCCATCTGCTATACATGTTAAAACAACCGTAAAATGTGTTCTTTCATGCCCCGTAGTTTTAATTAAAATCCTGTACTTTTCTCTCCCATTTTATTTACCGTCGAGTCTGAGGGCATATCGAAGTTTAATGGAGTTTCATCCATGTTGCCAATGCACGATAATTTATAGTCATTAGCTTTGCGATGTTTGATTACAAAGGATAGGAAGTTATTGATTTTTTTCTTCTAGTTCTTTTGGAAGTTTTTGGGCAATTTTGGTTTTTCTTCTTAGGACGAAGTTGTTCCTTTTCATAAACCGAGTACACCATCCTGCACTTGCAGTAAATTCAGGAATGCCTAATTTTCTTGCTTCTTTAATTGCATAACATCTAATATTAATTCGTGTTATAATAAAACCATTTTCTCAGTTTTCTGACACCCACCTTGCCACTCTATCTTCTAAATGTGGCCATTTACATTTAGATCCCCGATTTGCACATTTATAAGAAGGAGTTACCACTAATTTCTCTTTTTGTTTTCTCCAGCTTCGGACACAGCTTTCCCCAATGCCAAACAGCTTAGCAGCTTGAACATTGTTTGTTTTTTCAGCTTGAGCTATAACTTGCAGCTTAAATTTAGCAGTATATTTCCTTGCTGATCTTTTCTCCATGGTGACTTTGGGTATAATGTAAAAAAATAAATCAGGCCTATTCTATTTGACGTCATTTGTACCATAAGTACAGTAATTGTTTACTATCGTACAATGGTTGAAATGAAAAAAAAACAGCTGTTAACCAATTCCTTGGATAACAATAACAGCTGTTTCTTGTTCAGTTGTTTATATTGTTTTTACTTTCTTTGAAATTAAAGATGGGGTAAGGAGTGGGAAGAAAAGAGGTTAGTGCTTCGTGACTTGGTCTCTCAAAAAAGAAACTCGCATGATATACGAGATACATGATAAAATTAAGTTTTATGGGTGAAAGTATGGTGGTCGCACAATACGTGAGATCGCACGTTACATGAGTATATATATATATATATATATATATATATATATATATATATATATATATATATATATATATATATATATATATATATATATATATATATATATATATATATATATATATATATATATATATATATATATATATATATATATATATATGAACATTTACAGATACGAAACAAAAACTTACCCACTATATACCCATGTATAATGCATTTATTACTGCACTGTTCCATATTATTACATTAGTTTTACAGAATTAAAATTTATTAATACTGTATGTTTTATTTTTTAAGTAGTAGTTACGTATCTTTAACCTAAATACTGTAATATTTATGTACTGTATTGAATATATTTCAAGACAGTTGATTTCCCCATAGCGATGTAAGTGCTGGTTTGCATGATAGTTTCATATATTGTAACGTAAGTGCATGTATGTATACTTTTAGACTTAGCATGTATGCCTAGTTATTTATATCAAGTATACACGTATATTCGTATCATGCTGTGTAGTTTATTATGGAGGCTGGCTGTAGAAGACGGAGAAAGGAATGTAAGTCGCTAATGAATTTTAGCCAATAACTTTTCACCTCCTTGATAACACTTATTACATCACCTCTTCGAACAAAGAACCAATGTAAACAAGTCATAACTCAAGTTAGTCCTAGTACCAAGGACTCCTACTAACGATGGGAGTTTGTCAGACACTACTTTCTTTACGAATTATAGCTAGTTCCTCTCGTGAGGCACTACGAGACACTCAAGTAGAAGAACGTGGTAGAGATCCGTGGATCAGAAGATATTCGAGTCTGATTCACAGAGTCCCGTGAGTGCTGACGACATTTGGATTTTTGGATAGATAAGTAAAGATTTAACTTATTTCTAACAATGTCTATAACTACGTGTGAGGGACAGAATGAGCTCATTCTAGTAGAACATTCGTAGGTAGAACATATGTTGGAAAATTTATTCCTCTGTATGAGGAAGTTTTACCTTAAGGTGAGGAGAGTTTATTTAATAATTCACATATCAACAGTTCACAAACCCCCTTATAAAATATCTGCATGTCTGACTATGCATGTATATATTAATTATACTTTATTGGTAGAGGATATAATTTGAGATTGTTTGTAGGCCTCAACTGAAGCCGAATTTAGGGGGTTACATGATTGAAGGTTAGTAACACAGGAAATCCTCCACAGCTTTTGGTCCTTCAAATCGGATGAGAATTGGTGTGACAATGGAGAAGAGAATGTACAGTTTTGATAAACTCCCGCCTTGTAAGAAGTTAATGTACAACTCTACGCTTAAAACCGTCCATGTTTCAGCGGAAAAAAAGCAGCAGCAGCATTGCATGTATTTGCTTGAATATTGCGAACAGAACATTGATATGTAAGTGGTTGTTGAAATAAACAAGAGTGTCTTCTTCCCACGTGGATAAATTGTTTCTCTTTCTGTGAAAAAGAAAAATACTTTCGTAGTTGAGTGTCCACTAAGTAAATTAGAAATTGGTACCCAATTTTGGCTGGGTGAATAGTGGTTACTAGTTGGGGATTTGTGTGCTTACATATTTCCAATTAAACGATGTCTAGAATGTTGCATCGATTCATTTGTTTACGTAAATAAACAGAAGGTAGTGACCCATCTGCTGCTGGGTACATAGTATCATTTGGTCGAGGAGCAGTGTGTTTTACATTACACTTTCCATTTACTGTTGATGACTTAACAGTGTCGCTTAGTCAATGAATAGTGTGTTTTACACTTTGAGGGTTGGCGTCATAACTGATGAAAATCAAATAACTAAGTTGTCTTGAAATTTGGGAAGATTGTCTTATGATACTCTTTACAAAGTGAATGTTAGTTGCATTGTGGATGTATAAAGATCGTGGTTTCTTTGATAACATAATTACATCAACTATTTGTTTGTTGTTCTCTTATGTTCTATATGCTTTCTCAATATGTCGGTTAGACCTGAGGCATTACTATATCTTTGAGAATTGGTTCAACGCGATTGCATTCAGTGTCAAACAGAACTTAGCAAAGATGATGAGACAATTTTGTTACTTATTTAGAAAGATGTCATCAAATGCTAATTGAAAGATTTGGAAGATATGATAGGAAATATGAAGAATATGTCGAGGATGAGCCCCTTATAAGGGATTCTGAAGAGGAAGATATAGTACATGACAATCTAGCTAAAACAGTAAATGAGATTAGCTTAGCAGTCCTAGAATGGATTCGTAAGTTAGGAACTGTGGAGAGTACTACAGCTCCTAGTTCCGAGAGTTCAAATCCTCCCAGTGGACAACTGACACCTTGATTTCCTGATGTAAAAATACCACAGTTCTCTGGAAACTATAATGAATGGACCGAGTTTTGGGATACGTTTGATAGTTTAAGACATGGTACTTCTATGCCAACTATGACAAAGTTTACCATCTTGAGAAATGTCCTTCAAGGAGATGCCAAAGACACCATAAAGGGATATCCCGTTGCTAGTGAGAGTTATGATTAATGCATTCAACAGCTACAAGCTGTTTATGCCAGCAAGGACAGGATTGCATGTAATATAATGAAGAAATTGGTAAAATACCAACTCCCTCTTCTAATTATTCATAATTTTTTAAGTTCAAGTTGGAAGTATAAGCCATTACTCGAAGTCTGAAAAATTATAAACATGAAGAACACGGATTGGGTGGTTTCAGAACTCGTGATGATGAAATTACCAGTGGTGGAGAACTGGATTAGTATGAAACCAGACACAAAATATACTTCATTTGAAACACTCTTGAAGGAACTGGGAAAATATATATATCATATAGAAGGCAACAACACAAAAGGTAACACAAAGGGAGAGACCCAAACGTACCAGCAAGATGAGACCCAGTCCTAAAAAACAATGTGGGTAGTTATGGTGCTACTGGAAAGGTAGTAAGTAGTAAATCAGAATGTGTATTTTGTGGCTGGCAAAGTCATAAGTCTGAGCACTGTAAAAAAGTAGTTAGCATAAATGAATGCAAAGAGAAACTGAGACAGCAAAAAATGTCTGAAAAGTACTCGGTCAGGGCATTATGCATATAAATGTTACAGTCGTTAAACTGAAAGAAATGTAAGAAAAATGGCCATCATAGAGCTCTGTGTTACATACAAGGAGCACAGTTTCAAAAGGAGTTTAAAGAATCTAAGGTTTCATTAAAACAATCTCATAATAGTTCGAAAATGAAAGCTCCATCAAATAAAGGCCAAGAACATTCTAAATCAGAGAGGGACAACACTCATGTGGGTATGATGACTGTGACTGCAGTTCAAAAACAAATTGTGAAACAGAATTTACCCTCATGCTCTCTACCTACTCCCAGTGGAAAAGTAAGCAGTTCAAATGGAAACCTTTGGGTAAACACGAAATTGTTCTTTGATAGAGGTTCACAGTGTTCCTTTATAACAAAGGAACTAGTTGAAGACCTTAAATTGAACCCAGTAGATTAAATAACTCTTGGCATTGATGTTTTCCGTTCAGAGAAAAAGAAAGGAACTTTTCCTACTGTAAATGTGATTATCAAGATAGGACAAAGGAAGGTCAGAGTTAAATTGCTTACAGTTGATGACTTACCAATTAGTATTCATACCCCTGGGATAACTAAGGCTGCAACTTTGCTGAGGGCTCATGGGCATAAGCTGGCTGATGAAGACATTGATATTGATGTACTTGAAAACATTGGCATAGTTTCTGGTGCCTTACATTTTAACCACTTCGTTAGTGGTATTAACAAGTGGGATGTCTATAATCTGATGGAAACACCAGGTGGTGTCATGTTGTATGGTTCTATTCCTCATGATGTTTAACATGAACCCAATAATGTACAAAACCAACTTGTTATGCAAGCAGGAACATAGTTATTGCCTACTACAACACAAAAGTTGATTGAAGAGGCAATAGAGCCTGTAAATTAAGAATGGGAGCTAGAAAGTATTGGCATAAATGAACAAGAAGGGAGTTATGAAGATAAAACTACACTCGAAAGCTTTACGGATAGTATCCAGTATGAAGGTGTACAAAATTGGGTCAGACTTCCCTGGAAGCCTATCCACTCACCTCTCCCACACAACTTTCAGATATCCTTAGGACAAATGAAGTCTCTAGCAGAACAGTTGGAAAGGGATCCCATCAAACTTCAACAGTATGATAATATAATCAAAGACCAACTAAAGCTAAGATATATTGAGAAAGTAGAAGAAAAAATCCAAGTTTAAATAACTGTCATTATCTTCCTCAACATGCAGTAGCCAAGGACTCAAAGTCAACTCCTTGGAGAGTGGTATTCAATTGTAGTTCGAAGTCAGGATCTCACAAGGTATCAATAAATGACTGCCTATTTAAATGCCCCTCTCTTACAAAGAAATTAATGGATACCTTGATCAAATTTAGACACGGTCAGTTTGCCAACACAGCTGATATTGTGAAAGCATTCTTCAAGTAGATCTGCAAGAAACTGATCGTGATTTTACACGATTTCTCTGGGTAAAGGATGTGAAAGAAAATCCATATAAGTTCAATGTGTTTAGATTTAAAGCTATGCTCTTTGGATCTACATCAAGTCCATTTCTTCCCCAAGCTACTTTATCAAAACATTTGACAGAGTGCGGATATTATTCGGGGAAAGAGATACTGGAGAACAATGAAGAGAAACTGTTTGAGATATTCAATACTGCAAATGACGAGTTAGCAAGGGCCAAAATGCCCCTACAAGCATGGAATTTCAACAACAAAAGACTTCAAAGGGTAATTGATCAGTGCTTTACTGAAAACCCTCATCCTTTGAAACGACAGTTCTAGGTTTAACCTGGAATGTTAACACAGACAAGTTATCTATGAGAGGTTCGAAAACTAGAGAAGAAGTTTTAACCAAATCAAAGCTTCTGTCAGTGGTGAGTTCAATTTTTGACCCCTTAGGTCTAATTTCACCATTGCTAATTAAAGGGAAAATTCTAGTTCAGAAAGCATGGTCTGAGAAACTATTATGGAATGATCAATTACCAGAAGCATACAATGATGAATGGAATAAATTACAGAAAGATTTGGGTTCCGTAAGTGAAGTGGAATTTCCACGGAATGTCAATAAGTTCCTCTTCAGGAGATTTGCATGTTTTGCAATGCTCCTAGCAAAGCCTATGGTGCTGTTGCCTACGTTGTATCAGGTGGTGAAAGCATGTTCTTTTCTCCAAAGTGAAGGCTGTACCATTATCAACCAAAAGTTTACCCCAACTCGAACTCACTGCTCTGTACATTGGAAGTCATTAAATCGATTATTTGGTACACAAGTTCAAAATGGAATATAAAAATGTGACCTTATGATCTGACAGTGCCATTTCTATTCAGTGGATAGTAAATGATAAATGTGAAATAGTGTATGTGAAGACTAGAGATGCAGAGATAAGAAGAATAAATGAAAGATACAAAGTTACAGTGAAGAAGGTAAGTGTGAAAGATAACCCTGCAGACCTGGTAACTAAGGCTTGTACTGTTAGCGAAATAAAGAATGGGACCTTGTGGAGGCATGGCTCAAATTGGCTTATAGAAATGTTACAGTGAATGAGATCGTATCTGAATTGCTCCAGTATAATACCCCTAAAGCCCTGTTTAATTATGAGAAATATTCCTCTCCACAAAGGATATTAAATATTACTACGGTTATCTACAAATTTATGAAGAAATTATAGCCTCGAATCAGAATACCAAGAGAGCCCCTTTTGTACTGGATTAAATATGTACTGTCTCAACATTATGGCAAAATAAAATTGCTCCTATGTCAAGACCATTTGACAAACTCATATGACTTCAAGTACATGACTGACCAGCTTGGATTGTACCTTGACTCTGATGACTCACTCCACTGTCAAGGCCGCTTAGGAAATTCTGAGTTACCAAACTCAGCCTCTCATCCAGTGTTGTTATTGCCAGAGGCATATCTCACCAAACTAATTGTACGTAAGTGTAATAAGAATTGTGGTCATGGTGGAATTAATCAGACCCTCAATGAAATTAGACAGGAGTTTTGGATACCTAAGGGAAGACAGTGTGTGAAAACCATCCTAAAGGGGTGTATGCATTGCAAGAAAGTCAGTGGGAAACCATACACCTATCCAGGTCCTCCTCTTCCGCATAAAAGAGTAATCCTTCGTGAACCCTTCCAGACTGTAGGTATTGATTATAGTGGACAAATTAAAGTGAGCAAAGGAAAGACTGAAACTAACAACAAATATTACATTTGCTTGTTTAAATGTGCCACCACAAGAGCTGTTCACCTTGAATTAGCCAGGGACTTAACAGCTGAAACCTTCCTATTACTATTTAGGAAGTTCGTAGCTAGACATTCGCTTCCAAAACTAATCAGATAATGCTACAATCTTTACTGCCACCTCAAAGTTTTTGAAAGGCTTAGTAAATGAGCCATCTATTCAAGAGTTTATGAAACATCATAACATTGATTGGAAATTCATTGCTCCTAGAGCACCCTGGCAAGGAGGATTCTATGAAAGGCTAATCGGAATCGCAAAGGGTGTGCTATATAAGGGATTGTTCAAATGTAGAATTTCGGCCGATGAACTTGAAGTAGTACTTAGTGAAATAGAGGCAATGGTAAACAACAGGACTCTATCTTACCTAAGCTCAGATTTAAATAATGCAGTAGCCTTGACCCCTTTAATGCTTATTCAAGGAAGGAATATTCAAATGTCACAAACTTTTATTAGATGCGATACATTAGAAGTTGGCTACTTGGATGCAGAAGCTTTACGTGATAACTATATCAAACTTTGCAAAACATTAATCAGTTTTAAGAATAAGATAACATCTGAGTACCTTCCTGCACTTAAGAGAGAAAAATATTCAAAAGTTGAAGCTTGGTGACATTGTTCTTGTAGAATCTGATGGTTTCCGAAATTATTGGCCTTTGGGAAGAACTACAAAACTATTCCCAGATGATAATAGAGTCGTGAGATCAGCTGAGGTATTCGGAAAGGGAAAAACCCTAACCAAAACTATTGAAAGACTTGTTCCATTGAATGCTGATATTACTGATAAAATGGACACAACAGAAGAGGTTGTAGATGATCACTCTAAAATCAACAATGAGAAACTTTCAAGCTTTGAAAGACCTAAATGTCAAGCTGCCCAAAGGGCTGAAGAATTGTGGGCATGCTTAATCCTTGATGATCAATTGTAGCACTGATAAGTGGATCCTCCCAAAACCTTTTGGAGGGGCCCAGGATGTTTCAAATATATTTCAGGACAGTTGATTTCCACATAGCTATGCAAGTGTTGGTTTGCATGATAGCTTCGTTTACTGTAATTGCATGAATGTATACTTTTAGACTTAGTATATATGCCTATTCATTTATATCAACTATACACATACATTCGTATGTACAGTATTCCCATTTAATGTGTTGTTCCAATATTATGTTGTTGACTGATGTGTTAATTGCTTGTATTGGTGTGGTTTGCTGTGTGTGGGGTGTTGGGAAATGTTTTTCTGTAGCATGTTGTCTGATAAGTCGAGAATTTCTGGTGTGAAATTGGATTGTGTGTTGTGTCTTTTCAGTTACCTCTAGGAATGTGTTTTTTTCTTTTTCCTGAGATTTAATTTATTGTGTTAAAAGAATGTACAGAAAACATTTACGATTGTGAGGAGAATTCTGTTTAAGTTTCAATTCGTGGCTCAGTTTCACTAGTGAAAGCTTCCCAGTTGGAACTTTTGTTATTAAAAGGTAAAGGTGAGTCTGTGGCCAATTGCAATAATTTTTGTCTTGATGATGATGATGATGGGAAGGTTTTTGTAACCTGAGGTTTTGAAGAATTTTCATGATATAGTAAGGTTGAGGTTCGGTGAACAAAGGGGGATGTCTAAAAATGATGGTAGGAAGTGGGGTAAGTAGGGAATATGTGTGTTAATGAATGTTATTAAAAAGAAAAGGTTTGCTACTTGGCATTGTATTACCAGCCCATTGTCTATGTTGGGGTTGTCAACCAACCAGGAGGTCATCTAGGCATTGAAGTCACCACCAAGAAAAATGTTTGGAGTATTGGTGACAAAATGTTAATGTCAAGTGTATTTGTTAGGTACTATGGGGGATGTTTGAGAGGATGTACATGTGTTTGTGAATGTTAAGGCTGATATTTGCCAGTTCGTACTTTGAGGGATTGTTTATGTGGTAGTGTCATGTGATGGGAAGAGGGATTTTGTGTGCAGTGTGTCTATAAAGTTAATGGAATTGTGTACCAGGATGATGAGTCCACCACCACCAATCAGGTCTTGTCTAATCATGGTGAAGCTATAACATTTTGGTGGTTTATGTATTCTGTGAAGTAATTTTTCTTGTAAGAACACAATATGTACACAGTGCTGTTTGATGAAGTGTGAGTTGTTTTTATGCATTTATGCTATGTTATATATTGAATTGTAGAATGATGTTATGTGTCTGGTATGTGTTAGGTACTGCTGCAGGTGGGAAGAGGAGGGGGTATGAACTGGGGCGTTGGTGGAGAACAATGTGCAAATAAGCGACAAGGTGAGATTGATATGAAGATGTTACATTTTGAAGACTTGTGGAATACTTATTGAAGACTTACAGAAGACTTTTTTAATGATCAAAAGGGTCAGTTTATATACAACTGATGCAGGCTACATAGTATTTGCATAGCACACTACGGGGATAATATTATGTTTATAAAGATATGGTCAGGATGCAGCCTGAGGGATATTTTTAGATTAATAAAGCTAAGAATCTTGATTTAGATTCTAAGTGTGATTGATAAGAAAAGGTGACAGTACAACAGGAAGAAAACTTCATAATGATTGCTGAGGAGAGGGTTAGGGTGTTGGGGAATTCGGTGGTGTGGAAGGGATTTCCAGATTGGTGGGGATAGGGTGTGAAAGGACTAGGTTTGAAGGAGGGTATGAGGACCAATGTGAGCAGGTTCAAATATTTTGTAGAGTTTGATGATAGCATGTCTTGTACAGGTTAAATGGGTCCAGTTTTGGCATGAGTTGCAGAAGAGTGAACTTTCAATGTGTTAGCTCGAAGTGATGTGTGTAGAGGATATTGGGCAAAAGTGATAGTTGTTGGTTCCTTAAGTGCTCTATATGTCTCCAGATAGAAAGAGTCTTCGAGAAATGATTGTCAAAGCATCATTTCATAGTATGGAAATACTTATGTTATATTGTGAGGTGAACTGGTTGCCTAGGTGACCAAAGCCTCTCCCAACCTAATGTGCCCCATAATGGGCAGATTTTGGTTGTGGCATTTTACTATTCAATCCTGCTCCACTCCTAATATGCAGTTTCAAAGTGGATCCACAACCAAGACAACCACTCAAGGTCCTCATTCCTAAAGTAATATCAAGTGCTGAAAGATACCTCCATTTCTTTGTAAAGTTACTCACAGAGTTGAAAGTATTCAACAAAAATTATCATAGCAGCATAAGGGAAAAATCAAACCATCTTTACTTCTACTCATATTAGTACATTTATAAGCAGCATGACAACAGATCACTTAGACTAAATTATATGTTACTGACAAGTTACTTTGTAAATAGTTATCTTGGTAAAGTTTAGATTTTTTAAGGTTCTGCAATCCCATTTGCTATTTATAGTTTTATTCTATATCTTCTGAAATTGATAAGTACAATACAGTATCCATAAGATGGATTTTTCAATGAAACGCTTCTCTTCACAGGACTGTAAAAGTTCTGCAACACTATATAAATAACTTCACTATAGCTGACCTCCTTTGAAATTGTAAAAATTTTAGTCCTATTGCTATATACTTCATCAAAGCAGTCAACGCTAGCTTAGATATCTGAAAACATTTTCTCCAAAAAGTGACAAGAGTTTCCAACAAAACTTCCTATCAATCTGGTGTAATAACCTGGCTTCTTAAAGATGCATATCTTCTAAAATTCCTTGAAATAGGTTTGTTTAACAGCATCAGCCCTCTTCAGCACATACTATATGAAAGGATGCAAGTAGAATGCCTGTAAAATGAACAAGCCTCTGGTCCATGAATTGCAACAGAGAGGTCAAGTATGGAAGGAAGCATGCAAATATTAAAATTTTCATTTGGTAACAAAGTGTGTGAACACAATAATCACTCCCTATTCCTGAGTGAAGATTTTAGGATTTAAAGGAAGCCATAATGCTCTTGGAACCAGGCACACACCTCATCCACTTAAAGAGCTGAAGAAGTAACTGCCATTCAAGTGTAGATATTCTATGGTACGGATGTGCCTTTGGGAAATTCTCAGATTTCTAAAGTAAATCTGAGCATGACAAGATATGGAAAACCTCTTGACAAAAAAGTTAACAAAACAAAATACTATATCAAAAAGAACTTAAACAACTAATATAGCTCAAAAAAGTTATAAACATTAACAAATTCTATCACAAAAAACATGAATACATTAACATTGAAAAAAACTTATACATTGTATAAATAGCATCCTCTCCAAATGTCCAAAAAAAATAATTTTACATATAACACTAGAAGAGCCAAAAAATGAAATACATAAGGTAACCACATACAAGAATTATATGTACAGTACTACTGTAGAGAAAAGTGATAATTTGCATAACATAGAAAACTTGCAAAATGAACTTACATTGTCGGTCCATTGACAGCCTGGGCCATACTCAATGGTAGAAATAACATCACTTCTAATGGAAGAAAAAGGTATACATAAAAAAGTTCTTGTCTATAATTCATATGCTATACGAACAATGTCCATTACTTATGGACCAAATTAAATCTTTCAGTACAAAAATATCTTGCATACAAAATAAAGAGACATCTAAATATCTTCAATTGGCTCACTGCTAATGCTTATAGTAGCCTGTCCAACACTCATAGTATATTAATCTTATGTCCAACACTCATAGTATATTAATCTTATAAATTAAAACAATCATATATATTGTTATGCATCATCTTATGACTGTCCAATCTCTGACCATTTGAATTTATGACACATGAGACAAAGTCTTAGTTTTTTTTTTTCAAAAAAAAAGTCCGGCATCAGTAGATATCATAAGTACTGTACTTGTGTATTTATGCATGACAAGTACATATATAATTTATTATTTGGTATATTGTACTACTTAGTTACCTATCAGCTTATGAACTATGCAACCTACGACAGTTTGCTTTTGCATCCATAATTTTGACTGCTAAGGGTTAATTTCTGGCCACAAAACTTTTTTTTATCTCGTACCCAACTGCATCTTATATGTTTCAAAGTTAACATGTACTAATGAAGCTTAATGATAATAATAACAATTACAACAATATAATAATAATAATAATAATAATAACAATAACAATGCTAATTATAATGGTAATAACAATAATAATAATAATAATAATAATAATAAAAATAATGAAATAATTATATTAGTAAAGATGATGATCTGGTCTTACATCACAGACTCCCTTTTCTATTAAGGTTAAGGAAGGTTCCTCTATTCACAATACTGTACACAAAAGTAATGCTTTGTTATGATAATTGTAATTTTCAGATAATGGCTAAGTAGACCTGTGCACTTGTATGTTTTACATAACTCTAATACTTATTACATCGCTGTAGTAATTGTCACTATGTTTTTTATAGTTATTTTACTGAGCAGCATGTGCAGTTTACTCATATGATTTGTAGAACATTACTATACAGTATATGCAAGGCTGGCAATAGGTTATATGGTTACATACAAAGTAGAAAGTACATTTATGAATGGGACCAGACCTTAGGCAAACTTTTACTTCCCAGGATATTGATGGAACCAATTACAGGGGGGTCCCAAATTTATGACAGGGTTCTGTTCCTGACAGCCGTTGTAACCCGGTTTTCATCAAAAGTTGGAAAACACCTAAAAATGAACCTAGGTCCCCCACCACGGCTAAAAATAAATACTCTAAAACATACAAAATTATTCTAAGTTCTTAATCTAATACATAAAAATAGTAAAAGTACACTATACAGTCTTGCTTACCTCTACTTGTGTAATCTAAGACATAAAATTAGTAAAAGTACATTATAAAGTATTGGTCGGCTTGCACAATGGAAGGGGCATTGCAAGGGAGGGAGAGACAGACAGCTTATAAGCAGGAGGAAGCTGGAGAGGCAGGTGCTGAGGAGACTGGAACAGGTGAGTCTGGAGAGGCAAGAGAACCAGCAGCATATGCAGGAGATACTGGGGCAGGCAAGTCTATAGAGGCAGCTGAGGTAGAGGGTACAGGAGATGTTGCTGGGGGATCTACTTTCATGAAGAATTGGTTGAGGCAAGTCTGGAAGAATACCCTCCTCTTCTCCTCCTAAATTTCCTTGTAACACTGCAGGAAATCAGTGATCCATCTGGCAACCTTAGTGTCTGGCAGTGTTGGGGTCCTGAGCCTCATGCTTTGCCAACCCTTCCTCTATCAAGACAAGACCTTCTTCCATGTCCCTGGTTGTGAATCTCTTGGACTCTGGGCATGGTGCAGGTATTTCTTCCTAAACCATCTGCTTCTCCAGTTGAATTAGGTCCTCAGCAGATAACGTCTCTCCATGAGATACCAGCAACTCTGTTACATCATCAGACCCCTCCTCCAACTTGAGCTCCTTACTTAGTGCAACTACGTTCTTGGTGACAGCCTCATCTGTCTCCTCAAAGACATGGAAGTCATTCACATACTGGGGGCACAGTGTCTTTCATATCCCATTCAAGTTCGTTTGCGTAACTTCCTCCTAAGAATCAGAAATATTGTTCACAGCATGAAGAATACTGTACGACTTCCAGAACTCCTTGAGAGTCAAGTTCTTGTCTTTTTCCGTCGACCTGAGTCATAGCAATTGTCCTTCGGAGGAAGTAAGGCTTGAAAGAGGCAATTACCCCCTGATCCATTGGCTGTATCATGGAAGTGGTATTAGGAGGAAGGTAAACCAACTTTACATTAGGATGAGTCATCCAAATGGGGAGGGTGACCAGGGGCATTGTCCAGCACTAGCAACACCTTAAATGGCAGACCATTGGAAGCCTAGTATCTCTCCACTTCTGGCAAAAACTGGTTGCTGAACCAGTCCTAAAATATCTGGAGGGTTATCCTAGCCTTCTTATTCGACTTCCAAACTGCTAGCAGTTGACCCTCCCAAATGTCCTTGTGGGCTCTTGGATATTCTGCTAAGTACACCAACATGGGCTTCAGTTTGAAGTCTCCAGAAGCATGAGCCCCAAAAAGGAAAATCCGTCTCTCCTTGCTGACTTTATGGCCTGGTGCTGTCTTCTTCTCCTTAGCAATATTCGTACAGCTAAGCATAAGCTTCCAGAACAAGCCAACTCATCCACATTAAATACTTGTTCGGCATGGTAATCCCCCTCGTTTATTATTTCTGCTAACAAGCTGGGAAACTCTTATGCCGCTTTCTCATCACCACTAGCAGCTTCACCTTTCAACCTTAGGTTATGCAAATCAACATGACTTTTAAAACAATTAAACCAACCCCTATTGGCCACAAACTCTTCACTTTCTCTCCCTTCCCCCTTTTCACTTTTCATGGCATCAAACAATCTTTCAACCATTTCCTGTCGCAACATGAGGCTTATTGGGATACGCCATTGATGCTGGTTATCAAGCCAAAGCACTAGCAATCTCTCCATCTCAATCATAAGGCCACTATGATGCTTAGTAATCACAGTGGACATCATAGAAGTAGGTCCTTTCACATGTTCAAGGATGGGATCTCTATCTTTAATGATCGTCGCCATGGTAAAACAGGCTAACCCCAGTGAGCGGCCAATGTTAGTAGCATTTTCACCCTTTTCCAAGCATATTATTATTTCAACTTTAAGTTCCATGGTGATGGCTTTCCTTTTCTTCGCAGCACTGCCATCAGAAAATCACCACTATGTTTGGAAGAAATAGAAAGGTCAGTTACGAGCAAACACGAACGAAAACAATGAGAGAGCTGATAAGCAAAAGAAACCATATGGCATACAAGAGTAAACTGAGCAATGGTTCTTCTTCTCCTTCTCAATCTAATGCTTCATGAGGACATATTCTTTCGCGACGCTCAACAAACTATTTCGCATGAAGATCATATGAACTGCTATGTATTTGTTAATTTTGTACATAAACTAAATCTAATTCTTCCTTCCATTAACCAAATACATAAACAAATAAATAAATTAAACCATTAACTTGACATATACGTAAACAACATTTTTGCGTGACAATAAATTCGTCTGCCACGCTCAACAAACTGCTTAGCATAAGATCGTATTTACAACTAAGTGTTTGTTACTTGCGTGTGTGTGTAAAAAAAAAAAAAAGAGTATTATCCCTTAAATAACTTAATACATAATCAAATAAATAAATAACGACATTAACTTTTATATACAAATACAACAATGCTGCTAGTTTTGTATTTGTCTGCCACGCTCACAAACTGTTCATCTCATGATGTTTGCATTTACCACACAAGCCAGGTAGATTGAAAAATTTATTTATTAATAATCTATGGGCCTCTGTCAAAACGGCAGAAACACGTAACTTGGGGACCACGTAAACCAGGGACTCCAAGTATTTTCGTTAGCACCATGATCACTGAAATTCATATTTTTTCAATATGATGATATTTAACTAAGAAAATATCTACAAATTGGTTATAACAATAAGGAAAGAATAAAATGGTTGATATAAAGTTTACAAAGACTTTAAACTATTATTTAAAGATGGTATGCTATTAGTGTACACTAAACTATACCTACATACAATAATTTTTCTATTAATGTAATGGTTTGACTTACGAATAATGAAATCAGCTTTTCTTAACCTTTTCTGACCTTAGCATCCCCTTTAATCAGGTCTAGGCAGTCCTTCACCCTCTAACTCTGACTAGCATCTGGTTACTATGAATCAGAGCTTGATCATTTATTCTGTTCATTCTCCAAAACAAAAACGTAATGTTGCCAATCCTATTGGCAAAAGCAATAAAAAAGAAAACGAAAAAAAGTAAAGAACATGGACAAACTCAAGAAAATATTCACAGCAGGATAATCAAACATGCTCTCATCAATGCGATATTTGTTGTTGCTTATGAGTGACTAGTTCTCAAATCAAGGCTTCACATTGGTCAGAGCCACCCTCATATCATGGAATAGTTCATCCTGAAGGCAGTTCCAGACAGTTGTTTGAATCAGGAGGATAGTGGAAATTGCCTTCTCAAACAGGTAGATAGTTGGAAATGGCATGATCATCTCCAGTTCAGGCTACGCTACCAAATGATCACACCAAACCCCAGAGAGCGGTAATGTATTGAATTTTGTCTGGCAACCCTGGTCCACCGGCAGATCAATAAGCTTCTCCTTCAGGTTGTCAGCATCACTCATGTCTGCCAGGAAGGGCTGCTGAATCCGTTCTGGAGAGTGTATGATCCTTGGGAAAGTACTTTGCCATGGTGGTCTTAAAGTGTGAGGTGAGCAACAATATTTTCTACAGTGACTGCTTCTTCCCATCTACCGCCAGACTCTGGAACTCTCTTCCTCCTTCTGTCTTTCCAAATTCTTATTACCTATCTTCCTTCAAAAAACAGATCTATTGTCATTTTAGGGACTAATCCTCCATATCTCTAAGTCCTCAGTACTTTGACAAATTTTCAGTCTGTCTTTTTCCTTTGTGTATCATTATCTCATCTCTGCCTTGTCCATAGCCTTTTTTTTTCCTATGTCTTAATGTTTTCTCATGCCCGGGCCATTATTGAAGAGGGCAGTTTTTTGCCTGTACCGGTGTCACAATCATAAAAAAAATACTTACATTAATACATAGGTAGATAAAGGGTAGGTTTTTGTTTGCATCAGGGTTGTTTGTAAGTAGGGGAGCTTCTATATGTACAATACATTTGTATAAAAATGTATCCCTTCACTCCTGGTCTCCCCATTCTAGGAACACTGACATTTTACTGCCACGTATGTAGCATTTCACAGCACACCCTAAAATTGACTTCAGCATCTATTGGGGGTGCTAGCACCCAGTTTAAGAAGTGCTGCATTAAATTAATGTAGTTCAGTGTAAGTTGGCTTCAGACAAAAGCCTATGAGCTCAATTATTTAAAAATAATAAAAATATAAATCTGAGCTACTCAAGAGTTCCTATTAGCTGCATTCAAGCATCAAAGCTACGGTTACCAATACTGATGTTATAATATTTTTTATTCATGGCTAAAGTCAGTAATTCGGTGGATCTGTTCTTGTTTATTTTAACATAAGCTGCCAGGTTTATGAATCTCACAAGACTAGTCTTTCAGTAACAATTCTTAAAGACATGAACACTGAAAATTATGCCAGTCTACCATAAGGTCCATATATATCATGGATTACTGCAGTGCTTTATATGAAGAAACTGCCCAATTTGGGTGGGGTTTTCAGGATAAATAGGGTCATACTTCCCTCGCATGGCGATTGATGTAAGATAAGTGGATTGGTATGGAATAAGTGTCTGATGTTAGGTGTGTGCAAAATGAGAAAAGAAAGTTTTTCTGATATATCTTTAATGTCTAGAGATTGTCTGCTTTCTCCCAAAACCCCATAAAAACTTGTTTCCTAAGTCCAAACAAGGCTCCAAATCTAGTGAGTATGCATACCGGTATAGGAAAATGGTGATCGGTGTATTGCTCATACCATGAGAGTAGCATATGGTCACATAATTTAGGGAAGGTTAAGAGAGTTGTTATTTTGGATAGTGCAAACAATGTACAATCCCTTTGGTAATAGCTCCAAAACACAGGTTTAATATTCGTATGATTAGACTATGTCCATATTTAATTGAAAAATCCTAGAACAAGAAAAATAAGATTATGGTGGTGGGTATGCAAATAATAATCTTTAAATCCTAAACTACTGTGGGTGGCCTCATGCGCAACTGTCCCTTCCCTTTCAGCCATTTAATAGGAACAAAACACAATTTTAAAAAAATTTTACAATTCGACGGGGGGTGTGAATGTAAACATTTACCACCCAAATCAATATTTCAAGCATTACCATATGAAAAACCCCTTAACTTGAAACCAGGTAAATAAATATTAAAGGGAGAGGCATAGTGACTCTAGAATGGGTTTTCCAGTATTCTTGGTCATTTCTCACTCTTTAATTTAAGCACTATTACACACACACACACTCTATTAAAATCAAAGTATACGTTTATTTTTCATGAGAAGTCGAGCATTGTGACAAGAGAGCCATATATGGCAGTTGGGTGTAGTCACCACTGCTTGTTTACCTCTATAAAGTTGGCAAACAATGTCCACGCCTTTTTTTTTTTTTTTTTTTGCATTCTATTCATTTCCACTTAGTTGCTTTTGAAATGGATTTTCTATACGCATGAGACCATTGCATTTGCTCAACAAGTATATTTTTAAATATATATGCAAACACTTTAAATGCTCAAGTTCATTTCAATTGAGAAATCTGCATCACAGACAAGTGACAAACCCATATAATGTTCGGTACATTTAGAGCTTTAAATATCCCTTTGTGACGTGTTATATATATATAAACTAGTGCACTCCACAAAGAAAATACATACGGTAAATTATTGAGATTATCAAGGTATGGTGGTTAGTGGTTTTTGCTGTCAACAGACTAATGACGTTTCTATCCTAGTTGATGTAGCAGACGCCATAGCCCCTCACCAATCACGCCCCCTACATGCCCGCCTTAAAACTAGTCTTCCCATTCTTTAGGAATCATTATCAATGTAGAAAATGAGAGAAGATTATTTGTCTCAACAAATAAGGAAAATTATATAGAGCTAATATATATATATATATATATATATATATATATATATATATATATATATATATATATATATATATATATATATATATATATATATATATCC
The DNA here is from genome assembly GCA_037179515.1 of Halocaridina rubra. NCBI lineage: Eukaryota > Metazoa > Arthropoda > Malacostraca > Decapoda > Atyidae > Halocaridina > Halocaridina rubra. Next base: position 5,994 of record JAXCGZ010010353.1, on the reverse strand, counting down.
AAGTTCCGGTTTTACGTCACGGACTCCCTTATCAACCAAGGGCTAGGACGGTTGCCTTCTTGCGAAGGACTTGTTTTGGCAGATGTAATCCTTACGCTGAGTGCATGCCTTTGCTAACCTCAGACCGTGACGGGGCGCGAACCCTCGACCTGACGCCTCAGAGTCGGAGACGCTATCGACTGAGCCACGGCGACTACATATATATATATATATATATATATATATATATATATATATATATATATATATATATATATATATATATATATATATATATATATATATATATATATATATATATATATATATATATATATATATATATATATATATATATATATATATATATATATATATATATATATATATATATATATATATATATATATATATATATATATATATTCTTCGTCTTTGTCTACATCTTTTCCCACTTTTATGTGGGGTCGATGTTTCTGGCCAGTGTTCTCCATATGTTTCTGTCCCATACCTCATCACCCAACAAACCTTTAGATATCAGGTCTTTACTGATGCAATCCATCCACCTACACTTTGGTCTCCCCCTCCTTCTCCTACCCTGTATATCCATTTCCATCACCCTCCTCCCAACATACTGTTCATCCCTCCTAATGACATGACCATACCATCTTAGGCTACTTTCTTGTATCTTATCTGATATTTATCTAATTTTTGAGGTACCTCTAATTACTTCGTTTCTGATCTTATCGCTTCTTGTCACCCCACACATCCATTTCAACATCCTCATATCTGCCAAATCCAGTTTTTTTTTTCTCTTGTGTCTTCTTTATTGCCCATGTCTCTGCTCCATACATCATCGCAGGTCTCACAACTGTCTTATGTATGTGGAGGATTTCCTGTGTGTTATTACCCTTCGATTTTATAACGCCCTAAATTCGGAAATCCTGACACGGCTTCAGCATAGGCCTACCATGTTCTCAAAATTAAATCCTCTACCAATAAAATATAATTAATATTACATGCATAGACATACATGCAAATATTTTATAAGGGGGTTTATGAACTGCTGATATGTGAATATTTAAATAAACTCTCCTCACCTTAAATTAAAACTTCCTCATCCAGAACAATAAATTTTCCAACATACATTCTATCTACGAGTGTTCAATTAAATGAGCTCATTTTGTCCCTCACACGTGGTTATAAATATTGATAGAAATAAGTTACATCTGTACTTAGCTATCCGGAAAACCCTGATGTCGTCAGCAATCACGGGACTACGAATCTTCATCTGGTCCACGTATCTCTATCACGTTCTTCTACTCGAGTGTCTCGTAATGCCCCACGAGAACAACAAACTTTTTGTGGGATGTATATGCACCATCAATAATCATGGTAAATACGAGTGTCTCGTATCATCTCACGAGCGCAACTAATTACTCATTATTAAATGTATATGCACCGTCAACAATCACAGTAGCAAATGTATTTCATAAATCTCAGCTACGACAGATTTTACACATCCTAAACTTGAGTGTCTCGTAGCATCTCACGAAGTACAACTAAGAATAAACTTATAAGTACTGTCAATAAACACAGTAAAAATGAGTGCCTCGTAGCATCTCACGACAGCAACTAACTTTTTTGTAACGCTTCTTTGTTTAAACAGGCCTGAGGCAATAAGGAGGTGAAGGGTTAATGGCTAAAATCCATTAGTGACCTACATTCCTTTCTCCAAGTCTGCTACAGCCAGCCTTCATAATAAACTACACATTATACATACGACTATATGTGTATACATGATAGAAATTAATAAGTACACATACTAAGTCTAAAAGTATACATTCATGCACTTACATTACAATAAACGAAACTATATGCAAAAAACACTTACATAATGCATGTAGAGGTAAACTGTCTTGAAATATATTCAAGACAATGCACTTTACCCCTCAACTTAATCCCTATTCTCCTGTTGCACAGCACCCCAGACACTTTCTTCCAGTTCTTCCATCCCGCTTGTATTCTGTGGGTTATTTCTGTCTCTAGGTCACCGTCCTCTGCTACCGTTGATCCCAAATACTTGAACTTTTCAACTCTTTTCAACACCTCCCACTGCAAATTGACCTCCCTATCCTCATCATCTCTCAACCACAAGTATTCTGTCTTCTTCCTGCTGATTTTCAGTCCTCTATCCTCCATCACTCTTCTCCACTCCTCAAGCTTCTCCTCCACTACCTCTCATCTGTTGCTACACAGTACAATGTCATCTTCAAAGAGCATACACCATGGTGACTGATATCTAATACCCTGGGTTACTACATCCAAGACTAGATCAAATAGATATGGACCAACATTTACTGAGAGACTTTTCGTCAAGCCCACACTGCTCTTAACATTTGCCTCTGCTCTTTCATACATATCTTCGATGATTCTTACATATTTCTCGGGGACTCCCTTTTCTCTAATACACCTCTACACCTCTTGACATGGTACTCGATCATATGCCTTTGCCAGGTCAATAAAGACCATATGCAGTCCTCTCTGTTTCTCCTTATGCTTTTCCATCATTTGTGTCAAGGCAAATATGGCATCCACTGTCCCTCTTCCAGACATGAAGCCAAACTGTTCATCCCCAATTGTCGTTACCTCTCTGAGTCTCCTCTCTATGACCTTCTCCCATATCTTCATATACCTCTGTAGTTTCCACACTCCTGAATGTCTCCCTTCCCTTTATAGATTGGGATGCTTAGGCTTCCTCGCCACTCCTCTGGCATCTTTTCCTGACTAAAGATCTTTTGCATTAAGTCCCACAAGATATCTATGCCTTCCTCTCCAAGACTCTTCCATACCTCCACTGGCATCTTATCAGGTCCTGCTGCCTTTGCATTTTTCGTTTTCCTTACTGACCGCTCTACCTCTCTTCTGGCCACTGTTGTTGTAACTGCTTCATTTGGAAGTCCATCATCAAATACTGCTCTTGGGTTCTCTTCATTTAGTAATCCTTCAAAATAAGTTTCCTATCTGCTTTTTATTTCTTCCCCTTCTGCTAGGACTACTCCATGGTTATCCTTTATTTGTCATACTTGAGTCAAGTCCTTGGATGAAGCATCTCGGGCCTTGACAATTCGCCATATTTTCTTCTCTCCTTCTGGTGTTTCCAGCTCTTTATAGACTTCATTTAATGTCTCTGCCTTTGCTTTTGCTACTGCTCTCCTTGCCTCCTTCTTTGCCTGCTTGTACTCTTCTTTATCATGCTCCAGGCCTGATATATCTGCCTTTTTCTTAGCTTCTTTCTTGTTCTTCACCCATTCTTGCACTACCCCATTCCACCACCATGACTCTTTATCATTTGGGGGTTTCCTTCCTGATGACTTTCCAAGTACCTCCTCACCAACCCTCAAAATCACCTTGCTATTCTCTGTCCACCATTCTTGTACATCCTCATGCAACCTTATCGCTTCCAACACTCTTCCTTTAAACATAGCTCTCAGCTCTGCATCTTTCAATCTCCACCACTTTATCTTTGGGTCCATCCTCAGCTTCTTATTTTTCCTACATTTCCTGAGCCTGCAATCAGTTACTATTATATTATGTTGCACTGCTACACTCTCCCCGTATATTCCTTTACAGTTACTTATCTCCTTCAGATGGTCTCTCCTACACAACAATAAATCTATCTGGCTCTCCCTCCCACCACTACTGTAAGCAATTAATCTGTTTTCCTTTTTCTCAAAGGATATGTTGACCAATGCCAGATCAAATGCCACTGCAAAATCAATCACTCTCTCTCCCCCTCATTTCTCTTGCCCACGTCCCAGCCCCCATGAACTCTACCTATCCCAGCCCTCCCAATTCCCAAGTGGCCAGTTAGATCTCCTCCCAAAACTACCCTCTCCCTTATAGGAATTGTTCTAAGCTCCTGGTCCATCTCCTCCCAAAATACATCCTTCTCCTCTGCTGTACAACCAGTTTGTGGGGCATAGGCACATACCACATTGACTACCGATTCTCCCAGTCACAGATTTAAACTCATAATTCTGTCACTCTTTCTATTCACACCAAGTAAGCTTTCTTTCAGGTCTTTGGATGGTATTATTCCTACACCATTCCTCCCATCCTCATTTGCTCCAATATAGAACAATTTGCAACCCTCACCTAGTTCCCATGCCTTATTTCCTTTCCACCTGGTCTCCTGCACACACAGCACACCAATTCTCCTCCTCTCCATCATTGTCTGAATGGAGAAGAGTTAGTGGTGGAGTTCCACAGAGTTCAGTTTTAGGGCCACTATTGTTCCTTGTATATGTAAATGACCTACCAGAGTCTGTAAATACATTCATGAATATGTTTGCAGATGATGCAAAGATTGTGAAGAAAGTAGGAAACAAGAACAATGGTAGAGAACTTCAGGAAGATCTAAATAGTCTACATGAGTGGTCAGAAAAGTGGCTAATGAAATTCAATACTTCAAAATGTAAGGTAATGAGAATGGGTACAATTACAAGAAGGCCCAAGCTTGACTACTCGGTGGCTGGAGTACAACTTCAAGAGACAGAAAATGAGAGAGATCTAGGAGTAAACATACTGGCAGATTTGTCTCCAGAAATACATATAAATGGCATAGTAAGGGTAGCATATGCATTCTTATCAAATGTAAGGGTAGCCTTCAGGCATATGGACAAGGAAATGTTCAGAAATATTTATGTAACCTATGTAAGGCCAAAACTCGAATATACAGCCCCCTTTTGGAATCCACACTTGAAAAAGCACATAGCAAAGCTTGAAAAAGTTCAAAGGCATGCCAAGAAACTGGTGCCAGAAATACGTAATCTCAGTTATGATGAGAGGCTGAGAGAATTAGACTTACCATCTGTTATGTATAACTTTTGTGCTGATTAATTCATGCGCTTTGCATTGCGCTATTGTTTTGTTGTCTTTACTCAGGTAGAACACGCCATGTCAGACATCTAAGTTTGAGTAATAAAACCTCCACTTTTCTCACGATTTTTAATGGCATTCTCCTCACCCATCTTTCTCCAAGTATGGAACAAATGGCGACGAGGATCAAAGGGCCGATGCAGTAGCAAAAGGAACTTCTGGTTTGCAGTATTTAAGTGAATTTTTGCAGTTTTGAGGTAGCCGGTAAATTGGGTAAGCTTCTGACTTCCGAGATTTTCGTTCCCGTGGCCGCCCTCCATACGCTGTTTTGATCAAGTTTTGCAGTTAGCATTGGAGCCTTCATAGATGCCGTATTATAACTGTGTTTAAGCCTAATGCTGACGATTTTTCAATATTGGAAAGCTATAGTGATTATTTTCCAAGGTGTACCCTAGATTGATGATAGCCAATGGTAGGCCAATTGTGTTTACCGGTAACCTTGTTTCCAGTGTTTTGTGTAAGGTAGCTTTGACTGATCATAGCCTACCGTAGGCCTATGGTGCTTAACCCCAGTGCTTTGAGGAGTGGAGTAAAACAAATTGAATATAGGCCTAGCCTAGTACTATGATGTTTAGCTTATGTTGTCAGTGCTATAATATTTAGCCTATTCTGTCTGTGCCATGATTGCATGTTGTGTATTTTGAGATTATTACCAGTTCACCCAGTGACTTAGCCTATAATCATGCCTCAAGAAAATGAAAATAGGGCTAACCGCAGAGTGAACATTGATCATTTTAATCCTTCAAAGATTTCTTTTGAATTGTGGTTAAGTTTGTTGGAAGCAAATTTTTTAAATTTGGAAATAACTGAGGCAAATAGTATAAAAAATTACTTCTGGTTTCTATTGGTACTGAAGTTTATGCTATTTTAGGAAACATTTGTGCCCCAGATTTACCACATACTAAGTCGTATGAGGATTTATGCAAAGTACTTAAGGCACATTATGATGTAAAGCCTAGTTATCATAGAAGTTTATAGTTCTGTCTGACAAGATATCAAGATTACCACAATATCATTTAAGGTATTGAATTAGGCACAAGTGATAATTATGAGCGATTTTTATGTATAGAAAAT